>QANZ01025105.1:6360-29162 GCA_003254925.1 Chamaecrista fasciculata | reverse complement strand
ACATTTATAAAATGATTGGCCCTAGGGCACAATCTCCAACATAAAATGCCACCAAAAGATGCATAAATTAACATGATAATATTTACCAACATCAACATAAATATTGTCAGAGTACCAATTTTTTTGCAATTTCCATACATTCATTGTGCAAGGAAAGTGCAAAAAAAAAATCATAAATACCTAATTCATCATAACATTCTTAACATTCATAAATCCAAAAGAAAAGCATCAAGCTTGGCATACAAAAATAACACATCAAGCTTGGCATTCAAAAAATAAGTTATCAAGCTTGGCATCCTAATATTCAGTCTTCAAACTTCATTTCTTCAATCTTGTCATGCTGGAGTCACCTTGCAGATTCCCTGTAGAGTAGGAGAAATGTCAACATATTGAACAAACAACAACAAAATGACATTAAAATATTAAATGGGGCATACACTTCCAAAACCGGGTGTCGGCATAAACCCCTGGGACTCGGGAGGAGGTGGCGGTGGATCTTGGGACTCGGAAGGAGGAGCCTCTGACATTGTTTCCTCAGCTAGGTGCTTCTATTTAATTACAAAACATGCATTAAATACACATAAACATGAAACTTTAAAGTGGCAAATGAAAAAATTGAAATTTTACCTCAGAACGTGCAACGGGACACCTTCTTATGTTGTGGTCCGCTGCCCCGCACCGGGAACACAAAGTGGTTCCATAGTTCCTCTTCAGCCTCCCTCTTTTGGGCACCTTTCCTTCATTGATGGTGCATCGTTCTCCTTCCTCCTCTGTGTTTTACGGCGTCCCGCTTTCTTTCTAGTGACTATGGGTGGCTCAACTATTGGACCCTCGACGACAACATCTACTCAATCCTTTTCATCCGTTATTCCCAGAATGTGCGGCTTGTATGCCTTCTTCCAAGTCTCCACAGTGAATGTCGGATTAGCAAAGTCGTGGGGTTTCTGGCCTTTTTTTGCATAACATGCAGATGCATGCCGGCACGGAAGGCCGGTCACTTGTCATTCATTGCAAGTGCATGTCATTGTGTCAAGGTGGACGACCGCCCTGTCATTGTTATTATGACACTCATATCTATTTCCACCTTCATCCCCCAACCAAACTGGTGACCAGTATTTAGATGCATTGATATTCTTGTCTATCCTACTGTTGGCTTTTGGAGTAAGGGGACCCTTGCACCGGTCAGCCATGGTCCTCATCTTGTTCATTTTCCGAATAATGAGGTGGCGAGTCTCTTCGAGCATATGAATGATCGGCTTGCTCCTATACTTCACAAGCGTGGCATTAAATTGCTCACAAGCATTATTCAGAAGTGCGTCATTTTTTGGGCCGGGGCTGAAGCAGCTCTTACTCAATGTGCCTTGTGGGTTGTTCTGCAGGTATCCCGCGGCCAAGGGTTCTCTAGCCTCCATGGTCTCCATTGCCCTGTTGAAGTCGGCATCTCTATACGAACGGGCTGCCTCCCAAAGCAAGTCTCTGAGGTCTTTATTCTTCCATTTCTTGTGGAAGTTTGTCCACAAGTGTCGTACACAGAAACGGTGATGAACGCCGGGCATCAAATCTCTCATTGCGGGCAACAAACCCTACACACATAGTCAACCATAACCGTAATTAGAATTGTGACTGTACATTAAAGTTCAACGTTGAAGTACACATAATGCATGCAAAAGGAATTTAAAGAAACTGACGTGCAATAGTATTGGTCAAAAAGGTCCCCGAATTAAGAAAACAGTTCAATATGTTAGTCAAATTGGTCCTCTAATTATATGACAAGTTAAAAAATTATAAAAACAACACAAGTACGTAGCTCACCTTCTGTTGATCAGTGATAAAATTGTACCCATGTTCCTTATAGTCACCAATATCACCAAGCAACAGTTGTAAGAACCAAGACAAGGTGTCCTTTGATTCTGACTCAACGATGGCATAAGCAATGACAAAGAACGCGTTGTTGCCATCCATTGCAACCGCCGACAACAGTTGCCCACCATAATACCCTTTTAAGAAACAACCATCTAGACCTATGAGAGGTCTACATCCCTCTTTGAAGCCCTGTTTGCAAGACGCAAGGCAAAATGTATAGTCTATCAAAGGTATTGCCCCTCGTACCAAGGGCAACCGTCGATCCCTTGTTTCGTTCCTTCAACACCTTAATGTACTTTTTGAAGTTCGCATACTGCTTTCTCTCTGATCCTTCAATAGTCTTACAGACTTCTTTTAAGGCCCGAAAAAGCTTACCATCCTTCACGTGCACATTACGCTGGGTCTTCAAGAACTCAAACGCTTCATCCTTAGTCATCCTAGGATGAGCTCTGATCTCTGGAACCATCTGCTCAGCCACCCACTCACAATTAGCCTGCTTGTTATTAAACCTCATTGCACACGAGTGACCTTCTTGGAATGACTTCACTTGGTACGAATTAGTCTCGGGACTCCATGAACAGTATATCAACCAATCACAATTTTCCTCCAGGCACTCAGCTCGAACCCGCATCTTATCGTTCTTCACATACCGATAAGTTCGGCCAATCTGCATGTTGTAGTCTTTAACAGCTCGCTTGAGCACCCCAAGCGACGGGAACTCTATACCCAACTGTAGAAATACTCTCCCAAAGGGTGCAGGGTGGTAGGTTGCATATTTCTTTCGGGGCTGGACATCCTTAGAGTCTGAGCACACAAGTTCCCCAAGATCCTCTGAGACCCAACTATCATTTTCTCCTTCAAAACTATATTCATTATCTGCTGGTTGGGTAGGCACACGTGATCCCTAACCCTCTTCATTTTCTGACCCAAAGAAGTCAAACACATTGATGTTTATATCGCCATCAGATTCTGAGTCTTTAGCTTCTGCCTCGACACAGTCATTTCCTTCATCTACCACCTTCCCCTTCCCCTTTACATCTTGGACTTGGGATTGTGCAACTTCTTGCACTGACTCTGATGATGAAGTGTCTGCACCATCTTCCACAATTGTGGGGTCGTCAAGCGGGTGTTCAACGAAGAAGTGCTTCTCCTTTTTTGCAGAACAAATGGTCATCAACTCGATGCAATTCTTGTCACCTGATAATGGCCTCAAACCATATTCCATTTCAAATCCAGGGACAAGCCACCAGCACATTGAGAAATCGGAATGGTAGCCAAAAGACTTCACCAACTGTTTTATGTCTGGAAGAGTGATTAGGTCCAAGTCCCATCCTTCTATAACATCCTTAGTTCCGCCAACATATCTTACGGGGTTTGCTTGGATCCTACCTCTATGGTGGAATACAAGATTGATGTAGGTTGTTGTCATCCTTCAAAGAACAAAGGCAAACATCAATATTTTTACACACTTTAAACAATTCATACAATATTTGTACACTCTTTAAACAAACAATAAATTCAATAACAAAGACTTAATAATGTCCAACAATTTCTTCTAATTTATTTCAATTACTAACACTTATTAAATTCAACAATACCACTTGACAATTCATACTTTCCCATTACTTTATTTAACTTTATTAAGTGTGTCTAACACCAACAATACCCCTCAAACAATTCATACCATATTTGTACACTCTTTAAACAAACAATAAATTCAACAACAAGGACTTGATAATGTCCAACACTTTCTTCTACTATATTTCAACTACTATATTTCAATTACTATATTCCAACACTTTCTTCTATTAAATTCAACAATACCACTTTACAATTCATACTTTCCCATTACTTTATTCTACTTTATTAATATGTCCAATACTTTCAACAACTCATACAATATTGGTACACTCTTTAAACAAAGACTTAAATTCAACAATACCACTTTACAATACATACTTTCCCATTACTTTATTCTACTTTATTAATATGTCCAACACTTTCAACAACTCATACAATATTGGTATACTCTTTAAACAAAGACTTAAATTCAACAATACCACTTTACAATCCATACTTTCTCATTACTTTAACCCCAACAATCTAATCCTATCAATATAATGACTTTATCACCTTAAATCTTCTCAACAACCCCCAAACTCTGCCATAATTATTTTCACCAACCACCAATTCTTATGCTAATAATACAATCCCAACAACATGGTGGCCCCTCAAATGTGGTCCCTCATATTACTTTAATACAATAAATTGTCAATTCAATCCCTAATTTAATACACATTCCCAATTTAATACACATTATACAATTGAGTAAACTGTCAAATTGGTCCCTAATTTAATCCATACATAGACAAAAATGGTCCCCCTCATATTCCTCCACCTATATATAGACACAAGATTCTTGCTCAACATTGTTGGTCAGTCCAACATTTACAACAACAAATACAACAAAAATTACATTCAAATTCCTCAAGATTGTTGGTCAATCCTGTTGGAGATTGTGCCCTAGGGCCAATCATTTTTGTATATATGTGTTTGTTTGAACATATTATTTTGATTAATTTATAGATGATAAATTATGTCGTTATCATATTATTAGCATGTTTACTATGATAACAGTCCTTGATTAATTATGTGATAATTAGTTTAAACTGTCCCTGGTCGATCATTCACGTGGGAATGTGAATGAACTAAGACCAACATGACCTCGGTGTATAGAGATACATACACATGATGCTTCTCGAGAGTCATGGTGCAATTATGTAAAGGGTTACAAGTTGCTAGACCGACCCGGAGAGTCCTGCAAAGGTTTAGTCATAAGCTAGTCTCTCCTGTACACCTGTCACGATGCCCTTAGACCTGAGGTCTTGACTATTTCGGCGTTGTAGATGTCGAACTTTGGCCTAGTCCAACGTTGCCCGTAGCAGGGTAGCCATACAGGCTAGGTACGGGTTTGGTTGTTTACCGTGCTGAGGAATGTGGTTGACCAAGATGGAATTTTGTCCCTCATCAAGATGAGAGATATTTAACTAGCGCCCTCGATGAGTCTGCCCAAGGAATGTGTGGCCACACAGGGAAATGGGACTAACTCAAGGAATCGAGAAAGTTATGGTTTGGATTAAGGATGACTTTCTCGTGCCTTATCCAAGACCAAAATATCGTGTGACAATAGGGATTATGACAAGGTGGTACTAAGGTTAAATCGGTTTTGTTAAAACGATAACTCACGTGTTTTGGGTAGTCGTGATGGCTTGCTAGAGTCCGCTCTCGACTTGTGAGTCATATAGATGGCTTGCTGCCAACTTCACGTGAGGCCTGTTGGGTGACACATGAGCAGGATCAAGATACCGTAAAGGGACACGAATTAGGGATAATGCGTGAGTCACTTTAGTACACAATTTAAGACATAGTTGAATGTCTTAGGACATGAAATCTTGTCTTAAATAATATCTACGTTTATGATATTTAAATTTGTTAGACAAGTTTAAATATATTAATTGTTAAATAGTTAATTTGATTAATCTATTTACAATTGGATTCTTGTTTAAAATATTAGGGAATAATAAATTGGATAAGCCTCCTAAAAGTTAGGGGATTATTGATTTATTAAATTCTTTAATATTTGACAACAAGAAGAAGAGGGTGGCGCCTCTTCTTGTTTTTTATTAATAAAAATGTTTTTTTAATTTAAATCAAGATTTGAATTTGAATTCAAGATTTGATTTTGATTTCAAGATTCAAGTTTGAATTAAAGATATTAGGGTAATATTTTAATTCAATATTATTAGGGAATTTGAATTCAAGATTCAAATTTGAATTAAAGATATTAGGGTAATATTTTAATTCAATTTGTTAAGGAAATTAATAAGTTGGTTATAACTTCCTAAGAGTTGGTGTTGTTATTTTAATTATTAAATTCCTACAAAATTAAAAGGGGATGGCGCATGAGAGAGATCCAATGGGCAAGACTTGATCTTGCATTTTGGATTTCAAAATTGCATTTTGAATTTCAAATTAAGATATTAATGTAATATTTTAATTAAGAATTCAAATCCTCTTGACCAATGGGGATTGGGCATTCAAGATTTAGTTTTCAAGATTTGATCTTGAAATTTAAATTTAAATTGGCTATTAGTTTTGAATTATAATATTAGTGTAATATCATAATTCAAGATTTAGGGAATCCCTATTTTCTTTATTATAATTCTCTAATTTCATGAGTTAGGAATATAACTCTATTTAAACACACACACTAGAAAAAGTCGCCTAACTCATTCATTTTAGTGTGACTAGAATTTTTCGATTTTGCCTTAGAAAAGAGAGAGAGAAAAGTCGACTTGCTTGAGAGAGAAAGTTCGACTAAAACCCTAACTCTTTTAGGGCTTTTGTGTGCGCCACTTTTCTTGAGAGTTCAAGAATTGTTCTTGAACATTCAAGAACCGTAGATTGGGTTCTCGGATTCTCTTGGAGAAGAGAAGGAGGCTAGCACCTGGGTGTCTGCCAAACTGCTCGTGTGGATCACCGGCAGAGGAAGGACACGTTCCAGTGGACTTCTCGGATTCGCAAAGTTCAAAAGCTACCGATTGATTTTAGGTATACCTCTTCTCTTACTAGAATAAATGCAGTTAGTGGATCCTGGAAGGGAATTATAGAGCTGCGATTTATAAAATTTTAATTTTTTCGCTGCGCTCGCTCTATGATTTCCCAACAAATCCAACATTTACAACAATTACACCAAAAATTCAACAATGAAAATCCAACATTGTTGCTCAAAATCCAACATTTACATACAAAGAAAGCACCAAAAATTCGAAAATTCTGTTACCATTCAATAAATGGAAGAAGAAGATGATGATGATGCTTGAACTTCGCCTCAGCCTTTGAACTTCGAACTTCGAACACAAAACGCACACTGTGAATTCAGAAACCTAATTTTTTTTTCCACGGACTTGTTCGATGGTTTGGGTTCTATTGTTTTGGGTGAGATGGGTGTGGGTTAGATAGGTTTGGGTGCGACTCGTTTGGGTTCCATGGGTTTGGGTTCGTGCGATGGGTTTGGGTGCGATGGGTTGCGATGGTTCGTACTGTTAGGGTGCGTGGTTCGTGTGGCGGCTAGGGTTTTGTGGCTAGGTTTTGGGGGTGTGTGGGTTAGGGTTGGTTCGTCGATGGTGAGTGTTGGTGAGGGTGAGGGTGAGGGTTCGAGTGTTTTGGAGGTGTGTGGGTGAGAGAGTTCGTGAGTGTGGGTTGTGTGGGTTAGTATTTAAGGGTTCGATGGGGGTGGAAAATGGGAAAAATCTGAGGGGTAATTTGGTAATTGCCTAGGGATTAGTTTGAATACATAGGTATTTAGGTGATGTGGCGAAAATAGCTGACCTGGCACGGGTTTTTTTTTTTCAGATTAGTCCTTTGCTGACGTGGCATTCAACGTGCCACGTCAGTCGTTAACGGCCACATCAGTGGAGTAACGGCCACGTCAGCGCCTTCCCAAATGGCAACTTCACGGAAGGACCAATTTGACTAACGTTAGTAAAATTCGGGGACCTATTTGTCAATTTCCATAAATCAGGGACCAATCTGTCAGCGACCCAATAATCCAGGGACCAATTTTGGAGTTTACTCAATTATCCTCTATTACCCCCCTCCTCCCCTCAAACTTAGAGCGAGTTCACTAACTCTAAGTTTGTTGCGCAGAAGAAGAAAAGATGACTTGGGCAGAGGTTTAGTTAAGATGTCAGCTATTTGGTCCTTGGAGCTGATGTGAGTGACTGTAAGATTCCTTTGGTGAACTTTCTCTTGTACAAAAAAAAAATCCAACTCCATGTGTTTTGTGTGTGTGGGTGAAGAACTAGATTGGCAGAAAAGAAGAACAACACTCATGTTGTCACAGAACACCAGTGGTGGTTCTCTAAGAATAATGTGCAATTTAGTGAGTAAAGCTTGAACTTAAGTGATTTCAGCAATAACAAAAGCTAGTGCCCGATATTCAGCTTCTGTGGAAGATCACTGGGGAATTTTGTCTCAAATTTGAAATAGAAATACAAAACAAAACACAAATTAAAGCAAATGACAGAGGGACCAAAACTGAAAACGCAGAAAATTTAAAACCCACCGGAAAATGCCCCAAACTCGTCGAAAAACGTACGTAAATCGCCGAAAAACTCAAGAACTCATCCAAAAACCTCAATTCTCACTCAAATAATCGCCCTCAAATGCTTTAAAAAAGAATTTTCGAAAATCCAAACTTTTGAGGAGGGAGGTGATTGAAGAAATGTAAGGGATTTCAGAACTTATCTCTCGGAATCACCAAATGTAAGGGAATCTTCTATCACCTCCCTCCTCAAAAGCTTGGATTTTCAAAAATTCTTTCTTAAAGCATTTGAGGGTGATTATTTGAGTGAGATTTTAGTGAGAATTGGGGTGTCTGGATGAGTTTTTGTGTTTCTCAGCGATTTTCGTACGTTTTCCGGTGTGTTTAAATTTTCTGCATTTTCAGTTTTGGTCCCTCTATCATTTGCTTTTAATTTTTTTGTTTTGTATTTCTATTCCATTTCACGAAGAATTCATGGATTAGGGACCAAGATGTAAGGTTTAAGAATCTTCAGGAATGCTCTTTCACTTTCATTTTGATAGTGACGACTAAAGTGAAAGGGACTTGAAGTTTTCAGGACTAAACTGTAATTTAAAATAGAAAGAGGACTAACGGTGGGAGGATTTCAAAACATATGGGACCAAAACTGAGACAAAAAAAGATATAGGACTGATTTGGGACTTGGAGCAAAGATACAAGACCAAATTCGAGACTAAAAAAATTATAGACTGATTTAGGAACTGGAGCAAAGTTACAGAATCAAATTCGCACTTCGACCCTATATATATACCTTCCTCTCCTCTCTCTATCTCTTTCATATTTTTCTTTCTTTCCTTTTCTTCTCTTCTCTCATGTGCACTAATTTATTATAAAATAAAAACCTAAAAAACAAAAATGATGACAAAATTTTAAAAAATCAAATATAAAAATAACTTAAGAGGAATTAGATTTTTATCTATATTGATCATGGCTAAAGTCAATCATCACATCTCTTTTAACTCGATTTTGACTATGATTTATTGTGATCAGTTTCTCCTTTCTCTCAAGCACAAAAACATTTTAAATATTTTTCAAACTACGTGGACTTTGATCCCTAACCGAGTACGTAGGCCTTAGGCTCCGTCTAAGTCAAGTCTGTTTTTGTAAATATCTTAGTGTTCTTTTATTTTATGATTTATCTAATTTTTCTACTTCTCTTATTTTTGTGAATAACAAATTTTGTCTCTTTTTATCATTTTGCATGATTTTATTTTACATTTTCTTTTAGGATGATTAATCTTAAATATTATTAAGGCCATCTAATTTTTATATAATTATTTTAGGGTAACTTTCCTTTTGGATGGGTGTTGTGGGGTGCCTAACACCTTTCTCGCGACTCAAATGACTCCCGAACCTTTCTTTGATTTGAAACCAATTTTTTCCTTATCCACCATTTTTCAAAATTATTTTCATAAATATAGTTTTCCAAATCTTTCTTAAAAATTTGGTGGCTACTCCTTTTTCAAAATCTTAAACGACATTTCTCCGGAATGTCAGGCATGACAATGTGCATTCCATATTATTTCAAAAATTTTCTATCCAAATGTGTTTTGAATTTTTTTCATTTTCAAAATTTTATTTTGACTTTACAAACCAAACATATTTTCTAAATATTAAAATTTTGAAAATGAAAAACAGTTTTAAGAAACAAAAATAAGAAATGAGAATAGAAAATGTTTTCACAAACCATAGATCCCCTTAAGTTTCCTTTGTTACAAGATTTTCTCAATAAATACACCATATGTACGTGTCAGAAATTTGGCATATAAGGTATTACAAAGGGATTTTTATATAACCAATCATAGAAAATGAAAATAAAAAAAATTATAATTGAAAGAACTTTGTAACAAATTAAGATAAAAAAAAATTATATAATTTGTTTCTTAAGAAAATCATATCAATCCATCTTAATAAAATTATAATTCGAGTAAACATACCATTTAATCCTTAAAAGATACACAAATTAACAATTTCAACTATAAATGCCTAGTTTATGCACTTTAATATTTGAAAATTATGGAAACCATACAATTTAATTAGTTTCTCAAACCTATTTTTTTAAGGACTGACTTGCAAGAACAAAAAGATTAAAATGTATTGATTCCACAATTTTCAAAGATTAAAGATTACTGTAAAACAGAGTTTCAAAATTTTGGTTAAGATGTACATATTTTTTAGGAACCAATATATATATATATATATATATATATATATTTGTTAGAAAAATGAATTTTTCATTGATAAGAAAATGACACAAGGCCAAACATCAAGGAGACCAAGTAAAACATAGATCTAACAATATAAACATAGTCTCACGCTCCTATAGATAAGAACATATTACACCACTATATGCGAATAAAAGAAATCTTAGGTAACAGTGTAACACACCTAAAAAAGAAAAAAGAGATTCATATCTCCTACACAACAATGACATACATCAGATCTACAAAGTCATTGGAAAATAAAGAAAACTTCGTAGATATAACCGCGGGGCAACACACCTCTCATTCCTCTTTGAGAGATCAATCTTCTTACTTGTTTTCTTCTTCAAAATTGGGTTGTAGGAGCATATTTGAGAGATGTATATCATCAAAAGATAAAAAAGGATAAAACATTTCCTAATGAAAGGGAGAAAAACTTCCCTAATGAAAATAAAGTCTTTCCTAATGGTAGAGGAAACCTCCCTAATAGAGGAAGACACAAAAAGATACCTAAATGGAGGGGCTACGTACCATCGCACAAGGCGGTAGCCCAACGTCGCAGCTTCGTCTTTTGCTCTCTCTCTCTTGGTTCCTCTGCGACTTCTAGGGTTCTCTTTTTTTTTTATAAATATATTTATATATTTACTCTTATAATCGTTATAAATTTTGAAGCAAATTAAACCAAATTAAACTGATGACCCCCAAGTACGTTTACCCACCACAATTACAAGGAGAAGGAGAAGGAGAAGCAGAAGGAGATGGAGGCTCCATAAGCTTCCTTTGCTTAACTTGATCTAAGACATGTGTGGCCCACTCAGTGAAATATGTTTGGTTATGGCCAATGCGACCATTTTTGAAGATGGACATACACCTACGGTCGTGTTGGTCATCATAAGGACATGGTTCACCATGTAGGTCTCTCCAAGCACCATGGTGGTTCATGCCAGACCAGCTAGCAAGCCAATGGTGCACATATTGGCCAACACCAGCGAGCTTGAGCCAACCCTTTGGGAAAAACTCCATCACACTGCTATTCCTATTCATTAGGAACATGTTCGTCAATTGAGCTCCATGTGGGGATATTAGAATGTCTGTCTTACTCATCACCTTCACCTGCACCACACACACATATATATATATATATACACACACATAAACTAGTTAACATTAACATTTAATTTTCATTTCTTTCTTACATAGTGTTTTCAAGATATGCATGATCGATCGATGCTAGCTAACTGTTAACTAACATAAGATCATTACTAATCAATTAATATTTTCAATATTATGCATGATTATCATCAACTAATGGTATCATATATTATTATTATCAACTCACTTTGTCATACTATCATTTAGGGCTGTCAAAACGGACCTAGGCCCGGTCTATCTGCTAGATTGGCGCTCTGGGGCTAGCTAGAGAAATTGAGCCTGTTTAAATGCAGGCCTAAATGGACTAGCCCGTTTGGCCTGCGAGCTAAATGGGCACAGTGCGAGTTGCTTACGGGCCGGCCCGTTATTTTTTTTTTGAAAAAAAAATCTAAAGTACTTGATGTCCATGCTTTTTTTTTTTTTTTCCATTCCTTCGTGGTCCCTTATGAAATTAGGGTCCCCTTTCTTCCCATTCTAAAATTAAGGCTCTCATTTTTTTTAAAAAAATATTAATAGCAACTTCATACTTCAGTTTGTCATTGATGCAGTAGCAGAACAGAGCAATAGGTGCTTATATGAATATTAAATTGGAGTGAACTCTTAATATTTGACATTTAATTAGTTATGTGTTTCTTTTTTTATTGATAAAAAATTACAACATTGTTTATTTTATTAGATTTTTGGCCCAGTAATTTAAAAAAAAAACACACACACAACAATAATTTGTAGACTAATAAATGGGCTGGCCCGGCCCGTTTGACAGCCCTATCATCATTAATCAACGGTATCATCTATATTATATTATATGTGGGAGGAGTTTTCTGGTGGTTCTCCCACTTATATTAAGATAAAAATATTACATCTAATTATAATAAGAGAAAATTTATTATTTGGTCCCTCCTTTTTTACCAAGTTAACAAATTGGTTCCTTATTTATTTTACATACATATTTGTGTGCCCGTTAGGGCACGCAAAACCCTAGTATCATTTATTAAAGTAAGAATTAGATAAACTATAAATATGAATATATGAGGAACTAGGTTTGATAAAAATAAAATAAAATAAAATAATAGAGAAAACTTTGATTAAACGGGGCATATCTAATATATATGATAGATTATCCAACAATATTGTATTATTCAAAATTATATTGGCAAGCTATCATATAGTCTATTAGATCAATAAATTTCTTTTTATTATCAAATTTATTTTCATTTACTTTTTTCGGACAATAAAATCTCTAAGGTCAAAATCTTATTTTGACTACCTGAACTATAAAATGAATTTAATTTCAATCTTTAAACAATTATTCATTTCGTTTTGATCTTTATATTTTAACACTTGTTATACTATTACTCTGTTAGCCTCCATCATTCAACTCGTATATCAGAGATAATGGTAGAAATCAGATTAACATAATGGTAGAAATCAGATTAACATAATCATATTTTGGAGCAAATTAAAAAAGTGAGAATCGAGACAAAATAAAAGTTAGTTTAAAAATCAAAATATAACTCACTTTATAATTTAGGTCAAAGTCCTATTTTGGTCCCTCGTGTTTGCTAAAAGTTTCCTTTTGGTCCCTCAAGTTTTTTTCATTCTATTTTGGGTCCTTCAAGTTTCTAAAAAGTTCCATCGTTAGTCCCTAACTCTTTTCCTTCCACTTTTTCTATTAAAAAAGGAAAAAAGAAAATTAACTTTCATCTGCCAACAATTTTGCTCTTTTACAAAAGAGAAAGACATTAATGAAAATGAGCAAAATTGTTGAGAGATAAAAATTTTTCTTTTTTTAACGAAAAAAGTGAATGGAAAAGAGTCAGTGACTGGCGATGGAACTTTTTGGAAACTTGAGGGACCAAAACAAAACTTTGAGCAAACATGAGGGACCAAAATGGAACGAAAAAAAACTTGAAGGACCAAAACAGAAATTTGAGCAAACACAATGGATCAAAATAAGAATTTGGCCTATAATTTAAGGACAAAAATAAACTTTTGAACAATTAACCTTTCATCTTGAGCATTTAAGGGGCGTTTAATTTGGTACACGGAATATTTTTTCAATCCCGAGAATCACATTCCCAGGAATGTGATTCTCAGGAATAAGATTCTCAGGATTATAAGAATGTCTGTTTGGCTGAGTTAAAATAATCCTAGGATTATTTTGCAATATTCCCAAGAATATTACAATCTTATGTTTGGTTCAACTTTGATATTCATGGGAATGTTTAATACTTTTACAAATATGCCCTTGACTTTTTATTCTCAACCAACCAATAGTTTATCAAATGTAGAAATTCTTCAAAAAAATTCATGAGAAAAATACTATATCATAAATAAATAATTATATCATAATTACAATTTTTAACTAACATTAATAGATTCATGAAAAAAATACTACTTCATAACACAATGTCCATAATTCTCAACATAATAAAATTGTCTAAAAAAGTCTCACTCAACAAAGAGTTGTAAAATGACAAAGATGAAAAGTGACCCGAGTTTGTAGAGAAAGAATTAATTAGTTAGAGGAAATTTATTAGGAGTAATAAAGTAATTTTGAATGGAAAAAATAATCCCATGTCATGTGATTAAACTAATCCCACCCCCTAGGGTGGGATTAGAAAATAGTTATTTTAGAAAATTATTTTATTCCTGGGAATACAATATTCTCCGGACTAATTTTCCTTTCCGCGTACCAAACGCGTGATTACTCTAGTCCGAAGCTCATAATCCTGGGACTATTTTTTCCATATGTGTACCAAACGCCTGCTTAGTTATACATATATAGAAGGCTTAATTAATTACCTGGTCACAAAATGTGAGATTATCGGAATGAGCCACCATGAATTGACAACCCTCCACTTTATCACACGCACTTTGAAAGATCTCAGCCACAGCTGTCTCATTCTTGAACGATCTTCCCCCATTTCTCAAAAACAATGTCATCCCAATCTTAAATTCATCTCCACCGTCCGATCGCACCACCCCACAGTAAATCCTAGCCTTACACCTCATCAGATCAAACACCTCCATCCTCTTTTCTCTCCACATCCCTCCCTCATTATGCCTCATCACCACCGCCTCCTGAAAGCAAACGGGCCCACTAGGCCCAGGCCCATGATCAGCAGCATCTCGAAGCCCAAATCCCTCGATGTTCACAGGCCCATCAAACGTGGCCTCCATGAGGCTCCTCAGCCACGGGCCAATCCCAAACCTGAGCTCGCCCCGGTGGTACAAAACCCACCTATCAATATTATCAAGATCGAGATTTTATTTAAAATCGAAAGATGTAAAATAGATCGAATCGTAAATCGTAAGATCTTACAACCTTAAAAAAAAAATGAATCGTCTAGATAAAATCATAAAATCATAAGACCTTAAAATTTAAATCGAGATCTTAACAACATTGCCACCTATCGGGCCTAACGAAGTAGTTGTTCATGATGTGCCAAGCCACAAAAGGGAACATGGCAATAAGCCCATGCCAGATGTTGTCGTAATCGTAATGATCATAAGAGACGAAAGTGAGGTTCATCATGAGGGTGGAGTTCCCGGGCTGGGCCTCAGGCCAAGCGAGGGCGTAGGAATTCGAAGACCCGTCATGGGTATCTCGGCCCAACGGAGATACCCGTGACGTAGGATCGAAGATCTTAATAAATTTAGATTTTACTTTAGATCGGGATCGATTCGTCTAGATAAAATTATAAAACCTTAAGATTTAAATTGAGATCTTAACAATATTACCACCTGTCGGGCCCAATGGAGCAGTTGTTCATGATGTGCCAGGCCACAAAAGGGAACATGGCGGTAAGCCCATGCCAGATGTTGACGTAATCATAATGATTGTAAGAGACGAAAGTGAGGCCCATCATAAGGGTGGAGTTATCGGGTCGGGCCTCAGGCCAAGCGAGCGCGTAGGAATTCCAAGACCCGTCATGGGTATCTCGGCCCGAGAGGCAGAGGATGCGATTGTGAGAGGAAGTGGAAGGGAATTGTTGGAATTGGACATGGCCTTCTTGTTGAGTGTCGTAGAGGGAGCTCATGAACCACGTGTGGCCTTGGAGTGGCACGTGAGAGTATCGAAGGTCTTTGAGAGGGAGGAATGTGGTGGAAACACGAAGCTTGTGAATCATCATGTCATCATTTTGATCATCATCATGAATGGTATTGGTGGGGTTGATATTAGTGATGGAGTAGTTATTATGGTATTGGATGATGATGATGACGCATGTGATGGTGAGGATGAAGATGGAAAGTTTGTGTTTGAGAAGGTGATGATGATGGCCCATTGATGTGGGCATTCTGCTAGCTTGAGCTTGATGTTTGAGGACGTACGTGATAATTTACTTCATACATATATATATATATATATATATATACATTTATCTTTAAAAAAATTATGGTTTACTTTGTCTCTACATGATTAAAAAACCATAATTCTATCATAAGTATAATACAAGTAACATTAATAATGTCAATATGTCATTGAGAAATAATAATTCAAAATATCATAGACACAAATCTCAAAATAATAAAATATTATGAGAAAATTATCATTTTTCAAAATTAACAAAAATTAATATTAATATTTTTCATAAATAAATATATATTAAGTTGATGTAGAGTTTGAAGCTTAAGTCCAAGAAGTATGTATTTGATATATTTGCTTTGATAGATGCATTGTTATTAAGAAAAAGTATCGTTGGTACTCCCAACATATGAGGTCATTTCAGTTATAGTCTTAATATTTTTTTTTTGTCAATTATACCTCCAACGTTTCTTATTTGAGTCAATTATACCCCAATCCCTAACTAATTACAGAATAGTCCAGAATATTTGTCATCTTTAACAAACAGGTCTTTAGAATTCATTAACAACCCTCATTCTCTTACCCTAAAATATCGCCACCACATTTCATCGTTGTCGTCCACTCTGTCCTCGTTTCCGTCGACATGGTCCTTCTTGTCGTCATCTTCAGCTTCCTGGACTCCCTTAAATTACGTCATTCTCATATCTTTTCCTTTCCTTACAACCGCCTCTCTTAATCATCTTCTCTAGTTTGCCTCTCTCTCCAAAGGGGTTTTGTGGTTTGAAGTTACTTTACTTCTAAATTTTGATGACCACGACAGCATCACCACCGAAGATTGTGTGTTAACACTGAGAACTAGAGCTATTAGTATTTCTGCTCGATTTCTCTGTATTTGAGGCTCACCGAGGATTTTGTGTGTGGTTGCCGAAATTGTGAAAAACAGAGGGGAGAGATTTTTCGGGTTTCTCAATTGCAAGGATGAGTTCGTTAAAGATGACAAACATTGTGGATTGTTTTGTAATTAGTTAAGGACTCATGTGAAAGAAATATCTTGAGAGAATGGAGGATTTCTAAATAATGGAAACTTAAGGACCTTAAACCAAAAAAAAAATGCCAGATTGGGGTATAATTGACTGAAATGTAAAACATTGGGGGTATAACTGAAAATGATCCCATACATTTGGGGTACCAAAAGTACTTTTGCCTTATTATTTTTATATAATAAAATTAGTTAAATTTTATAAGGGTAATTTAGTCAATTTAAATTGAAAAAAATAATCACATGTCATGGAATTAGGATAATCTCACCCCTTAGTTGGGATTAAAAATCTTAAGTTTCATGGGATTAAGCCATTCCTGGAAATATAATTAACATTCCCGAGATTATTTTTTTATTCTGCGTACCACATGCAGGAGTAGCTTAGTTTGGATCTTTTATAATCCCAAAACCATTTTTTCTATTTACTTACTAGATGCATATGCAGAGAGAAACTAAAGCATAGATGGGATTAGGCGTAATTGAGAATGGGCAAGACTTAGACACACTTCGTGATATCTTTACTATAATCTTTCCTAATTAATATTCGACATGTGACAAATATTTTATGTATAACCAGTATTATTATAATCGAACCGGACAAAGACTCGGACAAGTGTTCGGTTCACGGTCGGATCGGTTGAATCGGTCGGACCGGATGTTTGGACCGGATGACGTAATAAATAATTATTTTTAATATATTAAATATAAACCCTCTATATTTTTTTTTGGGTCTAAGAGATGCATTAAATCTATTAATTTATTAGATAAGTAAAACAATTGGTAAGAGAAAGCTAACAGAGCCTCACAGTTGGGATGATAAAGGTGTTGGGAGTGTGAAGAAAGGGCATGAGTTCGATCCTTACGAGGCTCAAAATGATTTTTTGTAAAAAAAATTGAGAACCGCCGGTCCGGTCCAGCGGTTGGTTCCGGTTCTTGGCCGGTTATTTCCGGTCCAATCCGGTCCAACCATCATTCCGGTTCAAATGGTTGAACCAACTCGCTTGTGTCTTCGGGTAGCGGTCCGACCGGCCGGTCCGGTCCGGTTTTCACATCACTGCCAATCATGATAGAGAGAGAATATTAAATATTCTTTTTTGCATGACCAATCATGATAGAGAGATTGTAAAAAAAACATAGTAGAGAGAGAATGTAAATCAAACTTGTGATTAGAGGAACTATAAGTTATATAAAGAACCTTTTTTTTTTTTTCCGTTATGTGATTTTGCTGGTATTTTTTCCCAAACTCCAAAGAGCTATCAGACTCTCCCGCATAAGAACCATCCTCATGTTCAGATTCACTCATGGTATCATCATCCTCCAAATTAGTTGTTGAATTCTGTCCAAGAAGAGCTTGCGAATAGGAGACAGGTAATGGTTCACTTAAATCATCAATTTCCTTATAAGGAGCCTTACATCCTTACCTTCAATGTTATTTTTTTTAAACAAATTGAATTTTATTTTAAAAAATTCTAATCAGTATAAAAGACATTATTAATAAAATATAAATTTATAAAAGTAAATTCATTTATTTTTTATAAGTAATAATTAAAAAAATTATTAATGAAAATAAATTATAAAAATAAAATAATTATAATTAAAAGATTAAATATTAAAAAAAATAAAAATAAGGAGAGAGAGCTCAAGTGAACCATCTATGAAAAAAAAAAAAACTAAATCACCTTTACTAAATCAATTTAGGAAAAAGGCTTGGGGTGCTTACTTTTGAAGTTAGTGATCGAATGCTACTGCATGCAAATCAGATCCTAACTTACCCTACTTAATACGCACAAAATAAGAAATGGTCAACGGAATGAAGGGCACGCTACCCTTCATATTTATGGCCTTACCTACAGAAAAAGCTATAGGTTGCTTGAGCTGAAGATATATAGTCCAGATTTCATGGTGGGCATTGTTACCTTGAAAATTGTAATAATACAAGTTGCTATTCAAGCAAATTAAACTAATGTAACTCACAAAAACAGTAAGTTATAGTTATAGTTATACGTGCTAACAAAGTAATCAAGAGAAGAGAGAGTGTGGAATGGGAGAAAGGATGAATTAGGTGAAATTTCAAATTTGTAATCAAAATTATAGAAAAAAGTCTTTTATAGTTTTATGATTACGGAAAAGAGAGTTACCACCAAATTTGATAAGAAAAAATTGAAAAAAGAACAAAATTTAGAAAAAACCTTAATAAAAATAGTGGATAAGACAATATTTAGAAAACCAGTTTACAAATTAAATCATATGAACATCGAAGATCAAGAAAGGGAAACAAGTGTATCTTGATTTCAAAGGCACTTACAAAATTTGATATTCTCCAAGGAATATTCACACAAGAGAATCTATTTTATTCCATCTAAATTCGAGATCTAAGGAGGAAGTAATGATTATTAGTGAGCCTAAAATTTGTTAAGTTTTAAACCTTATATTTTGAATTTAAAAAATTATTTTAAGGCCTTTAGGTAATAAATCTAAATATTCTAAGTTAGAGTTTAGACGTAAAATATTATTAGGATTTATTCCTAAATTTATTATGGAAATATTATTATTTTTAGGAGATTAAAAGAACAACCCAATTACTCCAAAGGCTAAATTACATTTTGGAACTCTGTGATTTAAAAAGTGACATTCAGGTATCTTGTGGTATTCGATTCTTTAACGAAGGGCTGCAGAAAAACACGGTTGACCCAGTCAACTGGGCCTGTCCCAGGCATTCAGACCGGGTTGAAGGAAAATCGAGCCAGGTAAAAAAATAAACAGGGGAAGAAAAGAACCATTCCGGGCCGAGGTTCGTGTTAGCCTTTCGAAAACCCGAGCCGACTCGAGGTAAGATGTTGGACCCAATTTTTTTTTAATATATATATATAACCCTAATCACTCACACACACACTCTTCATTCCTCAATTCTAATTCACAGTGGCTACCCCCTGCTCCACACCTTCTTCCTTCTTCCTCATCATCGTCTTGCCTCATCCTCATTCCTTCCAACTTGCCTCATCCTCATTCCTTCCAACTTTGAAGCGTCATCCTCATTCCTCAAATCGAAGCTCTGGATCTCCTACTTCATCTCCCCTCTCTGAGTTCGTCTCCTCTCTCTGACTTCGTCTCCTCTCTTCATCTTCATCTCCTCTTGTCACTGTCTTCTCTCGTCGGTGTCGCCGTCGCCGGTGTCGTCTCCTCTCCTCTCCTTGCCATCCACGTCTCCTCTAGTGTCGTGTCCATCTCCATCTCCTCAATCTTCTTTCATTGTGTCACCAACATTCCACCATCGTGCAGCTTAATTTGGCTTGTTTTAAGACCTTTTGTTTGTGCAAATTTCATTTGGGTCCAACAATTTCCAAAAAAATATCACAGCACCTTCAATTTTTTTTTTGTTTTAAAATAAAACAAAACCACTACCCAGCCCGACCCGATGAAGAACTGACCTGGCCCGATAATATCCCAGGTCTGCCGGGCCTCAAGCCGAGTCCAGGTCCAAATATGAACCAATTTTAATGTAGACAAAAAAGGCTGAAATTAATTTAAAAAAAGCACTAAAATATTTAAATATCTTCAAAACAATCATTAAAAGCACAAAATTTCTTGACAAAATATATTTCATTGGTTCATTAGATTCTAGATATGCAATTTATTTTTAAAAACTTTATATGTATCAGTTATTATCTCTTACTCAAAAGTATTATATTACAGTGGCAGAACAAGAAGTCAAGTGAAATTTTAAATTTCATTTGCTCTCAAATTTTTACCACAAGCTTATAAAAATATGTAGATCTCAAATATAACAATTACAATTTTAAATTATTGGGTTTGTTAATTTCTAAAATTCTAAACTAAAAACTCTGAATATTAGATTAAAACTAGCTTAAGAGTCTATATAAAACATTAAGTGAAATAATACTTTAATTTCTTCAAAACTAAACACTAAAAGTCTAGGTCTCTTATTTTTTTTCAAAAAGTAAATTTAGTATATTTAATCTAGCGGAATATGGCTAAACCTTAAAATATGACTAAATAAATATACTAAGTTTAGTATATTTGTTTTTTTTTTTTGGTAATTTTAGTATATTTGTTCTAATTTAGGATTTTTTTTTGTTTAGAATTTATAAAAATTAGAAAAATTGGTAGTTTGAAATTTTAATTGTTATATTTAAGATCTACATATTTTGATAAGTTTGTGGTAAAAATTTGAGAGTAAACAGAATTCAAAATTTTCACATGATTTCTTATTCTGACACTGTAATATAACACTTTCGAATAAGAAATAAGGTCAAAGTACAAATTTGGTCCCATATCTTTTGCTCATTTCCCAATTTGGTCCCACATCTTTTTTTTTGTTGCAATTTTGATCTATATCTTTGCAAAAGGTCAAAATTTTGGTTTCATATCTTTTTGTCAAGTTGCAGAATTAGTCTCATATCTTTGCAAAAGGACAAACCATTAGTAGATCCTTTTGTAAAGATATGGGACCACTTCTAAACTTGACCCAAAGATATAGGACCAAATCTGCAATTAACTTAAAATATGAGACTAAATTTGTAACAAAAAAAGATACATGGCTAAATTAGGACCTGACCCAAAGATATGGGACCAAACGTGCAACAAAAAAAATATGAGACCAAATTGGGAACTGAGTAAAATATAAGGGACCAAATTTGAATTTTAGCCAAGAAATGATAATTGATAGAAATATAATTTTCAAAAATAAATTAATTGCATATCTAGAACATACTCATCGCAATGAATTAAAAAAATAATTTTTTTTCAAGAAATCATATATCTAGAATTTTGTGTTTTTAAAGACTAATTTGAAGAGATTTAAATATTTCTGTGTGTTTCAGTATTTTCGTCTTCTTTTTCCTGCATTACAATTTTCTTTTATTTCCCAATGTTGTTTAAATTACAAAATAGCTCCAAAATTGCCACGTTTCGTTAGTTTTCTAACGGAACTAAATTAAAGCTCAAGGTACCAAAGCATTGATAAATAATACCACATGGTACCAGAATGTTACTTTTTAAATCATAGAATACCAAAGTGAAATGTAGCCAAACCATAGGGTACCAAAGTATAATTTATCCATTTTATAATGATAATTTAGACTAATAAAAGGTCTAAAAGTATAAATATTATTCTAAAATATTTTGAGTCATAGACTCTCATATATTTATGAGTCTATAAAATTATTAATCTTTGCTTAGTTTTCAAGATAAAATAAGTATTTTTAATATCTTAATTTTTTATTTGAGATAAACATTAAAGATGACAACAAAATTAAAGCTCACAAATTATACCCATATAATATTGCACATGTGAATATTTCTTCTGGCCAATATTGCATATGTGAATCATAATATACATATATTAATAATATACAATTATATAATATATATATACTGACGTACGCCACACCGCAGTATTAAACTATTAAACTGTTAAACTATAAACTTAAACTATTAATATAAAGGGTGAGTGCAAAGTTGAAATCTTGACATGGGATGCAAAGAATTTTAAACCAATCAAATTTTAACATTTGGAATTAATGACCTAGAGAATAGGTAACCAACAGTAATCAAAATATTATATATATTTACATCTTATATCCTAAATTTTATAATATTTAAACTTTTAGACTTGAAAGAATTAAAGGCGAGTAAACTCTCAAACTGGTCTCCGAATTATTGGGTCACTGACAAATTGGTCCCTTATTTATGGAAATTGACAAATAGGTCCTCGAATTTTCCTAACGTTAGTCAAATTGGTCCCTGAAGCCGTTAACTGCTGACGTGGCACGTTAACGTGCCACGTCAGCAGTTAACGGCTTCAGGGACCAATTTGACTAACGTTAGGAAAATTCGAGGACCTATTTGTCAATTTCCATAAATAAGGGACCAATTTGTCAGTGACCCAATAATTCGGAGACCAGTTTGAGAGTTTACTCGCCTTTAATTCTTTCAAGTCTAAAAGTTTAAATATTATAAAATTTAGGATATAAGATGTAAATATATATAATATTTTGATTACCTGTTGGTTACCTATTCTCCAGGTTATTAATTCCAAATGTTAAAATTTGATTGGTTTAAAATTCTTTGCAT
>QANZ01025099.1:47140-57531 GCA_003254925.1 Chamaecrista fasciculata | reverse complement strand
CCTCTTGTCTCTTTCATGCACTGCCTCCTCTTCTCATTCGTAGCTTTCTTGGGTCATTTTTTAATTCTGATGCAGTCCTTAAGGTTTAAATCACATAAATACCCAGAAACATTTAAATATTTTCAATTTAGTCCCTAAAAATTAATTTCTTTAGGAATAGAGTTTATAGACAAAATTTATATCATTAGTTCGTTCGAAGAACAGATTCCATATATGTAATTTGTTTTTGAAAAATTTATCTCTTATATTATTCCGTTCTTATTCGAAAGTATTCTAATATTATTCAGTTCTTATTCAGTTCTCATTGAGAAGCTTCCGGCGAGCGCGTTTAAGGTTAGGATCGTAATAGTGGGTTGAAATTCATCTGGTTGCTGTCAATGTCAACCAGAATTTTTCGTTTTTTTCAACTCTCATATGTTTGAATCATTCTGAGTTCTTTTTTCAGCAGACAACAGATTATTCCAAAACTGGAGATCAAAATGTCAATGGCATGATTCAAATCTTAAGCCCATATGGGTAAAGCCGTAAAGGTTATATCTTGAGAACAAGATCAATTTCTCTTGAAAGATTTATTAAACACTTAAGCTGAAATGACTCGTTCTCCATTAATGGCGTTTCTGCTTCTTTCCACTCTTACTTTCACCTTCACCGACCCACCTTACGAAATTTGTTCAACAAGCGGAACATAATTTCAACCACTATTACGATCCTAACCTCAAACGCGCTCGCCAGAAGCTTCAAGAGAGAGAGAGAACTGAGAGAGAGAGTGCTTCGAGAGGGAGAGAGAGTTGTGCTTTTCTGTGAAATAAATTAAAATTTCTAAGTTATTTTTACTTTCTTACGTTTTGCTTTTATTATAAGGAAAAAGGTCTTAGAGGTAAAAAATTTAAATTTTTAAGAGTTAAAAATTAATTTTGTCTTTTTTTAACGAAAAAATGGATGAAACTGTTAGAGAGACTAATTTTGTCAAATTTTACATAAGTGAGGGACCAATATGAAACGAAAAATAACTTGGGGACCAATTTGGAACACTGAGCATAACTGGGGGACCAAAATAAAACTTTGGCCAATCTTAAATATGAATTAATCAAGATAAAATTTTAAATACTGGACGGGAAAAATAACTTATAAGCCTTATTTTATTTTATTTTTTTAATTTGAGGAATATCAACGAAAATGACAAACCTTTGCTTTTTTCTTTCCCATCCAATGGATAGGTAAAGTAACGATGAAGCGACCTGCCTTGCAAAGTGCAAACCAAATAGGGACAAATAAAATAAATGTATAACTTTGCTGTGTTTGTTTTTTCCTTTTGGGCCTTAAGCCCCTTGATTTCACCCAAAAAAAAGCGTATACCTCTGGAGGATCTAATTCTAAACAGAGGTTTTGAACTTCTGGTCCGAGGGTGGAGCAGTGCCCCTGAAGTGGATGAATCTGGCCCGTCCGTTTCATATCACTTATCAACGCACTATATACTGCCATCTCACCTGAAGTTACTTAATGACGTGTCCAGCCGGAAGACCTTACTTTTTATGAAAGTGTAAATTCAAATTATGAAGAAAATCTAATGTGGAGGTTTGTGAGAAGAGCTGGTTGCCGTATGTAGAGATCTTTCAATTTCATGCTTCAAAATTCAGCTTAGCACTCATAGACCCGAAAATATTTTATAGGAAAATAAAATAAATTTAAGGCAAGACACCCAATAATACTTAGACCTTAGTCCTAAAACTCTTATGTAATATCAAAAGATACACATAATTTCTTTAGATTTACAAGAAGCCATTGCTTGAGATGGATAAGATGAGCACCTGATTGGAAAGTTGGGTTCTGTTTTCTCCTCTACTTGTGTAATTGAGTTTTGAAAGCACCACACTCATCTTTACAGTGTGCACCCTGTTGCTTCAAATCTTCAGCAGATTATATTCATCAAAACACGTACTAATTAAAACTTGGACGCTGCCTGCAATGCAAATGAACACTAAACTGAATTCTCCGAATCAGTACGTGTTTGTGTATATATATATACTGCGTGGGATATATGTATGATCCTCTAATATCGCTACTATTTAGTACTATGACGACATGAAGCCTGCACGTGACCACATCCGCACGTGATTTCCACGTTTATTCTTTCCTTTTCCTCCATTCTCTTTCTCTCGAACTTTTTTTTTTAACATAATAAAGAGATGCTAGAGACACAACTCTGTGCTCATACGACACCAAATGACGACATAATGTCCCTACATCTACGTGAATGGATCGTTGTTTAATCTGTTGATGTTAACATTTTATGTATTTATAATCAGTTTTTTTTAATAAAAACTATTAAACGGTAATAGAACATTAATTATTCATTAATTTTTTCTTCAATTAAACTATGAGTAGTAGAGGTTGGGTAACTTACATGATTCAACAATTAAAAAAGTAATCCACGTGTCATCTTTTATTAAGAAATTTGAACATTATTTCAATTTATTGCAATTAATAATTGAAAGAGGAGAAATGGAAATTATTAGAAGAGTACGAGCAAATTTATTTTTTATTTTTTTTATCAAGCCCGAAGGCAACAAGGCCAAAGCCAAGAAAGCCACAAAGGCAACAAGCAGGAGCCACAAGGGCAACAAAACAAACCGGGGCAAAGAACATGATCACTGAAAAAGCGTCTCGACGAGCCAGTAAGCATAGAACCACTACAATNATACACAAGCTGTTATCGCCGTCGTGCTTCTGGTTTCGCCGATCTCTTTGACGCTTCTGGTAATGGATCTTCACCGTCTTTGCTTCTTCTTCCTCTTCGTGATTTCCATGTTGACTTGTGCTGCTTTTCTCGCTTTTCGTTCCAATTGCTGTTTTCATTTTTCCTTCTCGGGGAGCAGATGAATAATTGTTTGGCCTTTTAATGTCAGATGTTTTACTATTGAGGATTTGTTTTCTTCTTCTTCTTAATGTGCGTTGCCAAAATGCTTGAATTAGTGCAATTGCTTCTTGTGTTAGCCTTTTTCTCGTTTTAATTGTTCGTGTCTATTTTTTTTTTCCTTTTGAGTAATTTCTTAAGGAATATGTCTAAGGTTTGTGATTCCGATGCCCTACTTCCCGGTATCTTTTTAGTGGTATCGGTGCTTGATTTTAAATTGATAATATCATTATTTGAACTTCAGGAGCGTAAGATTTCCAGCTGATAAAGCCTACTTATAGTTGTTTGTTCTTCCTAAGTTGGTCTAGTAAATTAATTTACTTTATAATCTTTTGGATTTTTTTTAATTAATATTTATCCAAAAACCATTTAATTAGAATCTTGTAAACATGAATTGCAGAATTTTGGTAAGGAAAATGCCTCAGATACATTGCTATGCCCTATTTAATGGTAGTGTTGTGCTAATGTTAGAATGTGAAGTAGAGTAACATATAGACAAGTTTAGGGGGTCACTGGAAAGTGGAAACTGGTTGTAGTGTTAAACTAGTGCAGCCAGGCAAAATTTTAAAGGTAACTTTTGCAAAACTTTATTTGCAGAGTGCTGTTAATACAAAAGACTAGTTAATTTGTTGCAGAAGTTTGAGTGGAACACTGGCGGTTGGATATGCTTTCTATGTTCTTAAATGGTCATTTGACTGCTTTGATTTTATCTTCACTTTCATGTATGCACTTGAATGCTCACTTACGGCCCTGCTTCCCTTCAGTCCTTTTACTTAATTGTAAATAATTTCCTACTTTTATGTGTTCTCAGAGCTCTTTGATGGTTTTTAGTGCTTTGATTTCATGAAATTTGGAGCCCATGGCAAGCCATCCCGGAAAAGCTACTCCTTCTAATGGGTCTGTGTATGTGTGCAACTTGCCTTATGGGACCGATGAAAATATGTTGGCAGAATATTTTGGAACAATTGGATTAGTGAAGGTATGGAGTTTGTGCAGGTATCATCTAAGTTAATTATTAGGCAGATCAAAAGCTCTTATAAGGATGTGTGTTTACATTCAGCATTGGTGGCTGAGTCTGATGTGTGTGTGTGTGTTTGTTTGGTCTCCTACAATTCAAAATATACTGTTCATGTGCTCAATGTAGGGGTATATCTGTTAGTGCAAACAGTGTTGCTGATGGCCTTTCATAGTGGCAAATGGTGGTATCTAACCTCAATTTACTATGGTGGCACCATATTTAAGCTTTGTGGACATTTTAGGAAAAAAAAAACGGAAATTATATAAAACCACACACGCCCACACACACAACAACAACAACAACAACAACAACCAAAGCCTTATCCCACTAGGTGGGGTCGGCTATATGAATCAACTGATGCCAACGTGTTCTATCCTTGCACATGTCAACCGTAAGGTTATTGATAGCTAAATCTTTTCGAATAGTTTCTTGGATAGTTTTCTTTGGTCTTCCCCTTCCCCGGATTATAGGATTCTCTACCAATTGATCAACTCTGCGTACCGGGGCCTCTAAAGGTCTTCTTTGCACATGCCCAAACCACCTAAGGCGTGTTTCGACCAATTTCTCAATGATAGGCGCCACACCAACACGCCCACACACACACACACACTTATAAGAACTGATCAATTTAAAAAGGACTAATGGAAAATAATAAGATTTACAAGAAATGATAGTGATCGCTTATCTAAAAGAAAAAGTACCAACATGCATTGTCATGATGTGTCATCGGCAACTATGTCTAGTATTTATTTAATTAACATAATTTGGGTTTAATGAAGAGGGCTTCTTTGCTAAACCACTTGGAGATGTTTATGTTTTTTTTTTTTTTGGNAGATGTTTATGTTTTTTTTTTTGGACTCTAAGACTTTTAGAACTCTAATATTTTGTTAGAGGAGAATAAGGAGTATTATGATAGTAATGTTTATATGATTGTACTAAGCTCTGTTTTAGGTTTTCATTGAGTAACTGATGTGATATTTGTTGATTTTTGTACTCTCCTTTTCTACATCTTATACACCTACTTTCTCCTCAGACTGTTTCTCATCTTCTCTGATATGAAAAATCCAGAAATAGGGAAGAAATCAGAGAAGAAGCAGAGTGATAGATCTGAGATGAGAGAGAATGAGAGAGAAGATGGAAAAATTAAATTTGAGGGTTTAGATTAAGTTCACAATACACAATACAGTACATTGAACATGTTCATAAAGCCAATATACTATTAATCAGAGCTGATGATAATAGCCAAATTAGTAAAATGCCCAGTATTAAATATCATTCTCTATTTCATCTAATGCTTGTTCTAATTCCATTTGGTGGTTCCGTTATTTTCAATTTACTACAGAAAGATAAACGTACAGGGAGACCAAAGATATGGTTATATCGAGACAAAGAGACTAATGAGCCAAAGGGAGATGCTACCGTAACATATGAGGACCCGCATGCTGCTGTAGCTGCTGTTGAATGGTTCAATAACAAGGACTTTCATGGAAGTATTATTGGAGTTTATATAGCAGAATCAAAAAGCAAGGATGACCAAGCATATAATGCACCTATAGAACCAAATGTTGCTGGTAACATTGTTGAACAGGAGGAAACTACTGTTGATGTGAATGATATTGGTGGAAGAGGTAGAGGTCGAAATGATGCTACAGGCAAAGCATGGCAACAAGAAGGCGATTGGCTGTGTCCGAATACAAGGTCTGTGATATGAGATTGGTGAGCAGCTCTTTCTTGCTCTTCTACTCACTATTATATATGATTTTATGTAGAGAGAGACTCACATTGTATTTTCATAGCAGTTGCTCCAACGTGAATTTTGCATTTCGTGGTGCATGCAATCGCTGTGGAAGTGCTCGTCCTGCTGGTGCTGCTGGTGCTGCAGGGGCTGGTGGCCGTGGCAGGGGTCGTGGTGGACAAGATTCTGGGGGCGCTGGCCGTCCAGTTGGTGGAGGACTGTTTGGTCCTAATGATTGGCCTTGTCCAATGTATGATTATGTGCAACATTTATTTATTTATTTTAAACTATTTTGGATTTCCATATCATCAGTTTTATCCAAGACTTGGGTGTACATTCATGTTTTGTTATTTGAGTGACAGCATGTTGAAAATTCACATAAATGAATAAGGCATGCTGCCCAACTAACCCAATGGAGTTATCTTCTTTGGTGTTATTTAACTTTAGAAGTGTAACGAAGCAAATTAAATGCAGTTGCAGTAAATTGATGTGGTAGGAGACTGGAGAGAGATACCTTTATATATGTACGAGACACCTATGACATATGTTTGTTAAAAAGACTAAAGCAGGGGTGAATTTTTCCTGTGCAATTGATGCCAGTTTATAAGAAATCATGCATTTTCACTTTGTAAGATTGACTGCATGGGTTTATTAATTTTTACTACGACCAACTTTTGGCTTGGGGGTTTTGTCTGACAAAGACCAAGCATCATTAGGGATGCCTTCCTTTCTTCCGCTTTCCTGTGCTGATATTAGATTTTTGGGCCTGTTATTGAAATTCCTTTGTTATGGCATTTCATAACCCAATGTCATGTTGTTTTCTTTAATTTTTCTCTTCTAGTTGTTCTAATGATTTGTAACCTGTAAGTAAGTTGTATATATAGTATGGAGCTTTTTGTTTCGACAAAACATATTGTTGGAAGTTTAGTACAACTTGGCAATGCTTTAAGGTTAATTCTTTCATCACAAGTTGTTTATGTAATTATTGGTTAAATTTCTCATATATCTTATTCTTGATTTCTTGCTATACTTCAACTTGAATATTGGCTTAAAGCAGCTACTTTTGCATATATTTATCTGTATATCTGGCATTTAGTTGGTAAATATCTTTCATTAAATACTATTCTGTGTTGTTGTTTGCTTAGGTGTGGCAATATCAATTGGGCAAAGCGGACCAAATGCAATATCTGTAATACAAATAAGCCTGGTCATAATGAGGGTGGTGTAAGGTATTGTGTATGATTCTTTTCGCATTTCTGTTATGCTAGTTAAGAACAAACAAGTGATAGGGTAAATGTCAATAAATTTTAATTCATGTGGGATTATTTCAATATGCCATTTCACATGTTGTTTCATATTGTAATAACATAAATTGTTGATTCCATCCTTTTCTTAGTAAACTCTTTCTCTATAAATGAAAAGGGTTGATTCTGAATCTGTGAGGAATTATCACTTTTTTAGAAATTTTATGATAGGCTAGTTGATAATCTTGCCTTTTTCTTGGAATTACCTTATCTATTCTGTGTTTCTTCTTTGCCTGATGGAAGGGTTGAGTTTGGATTCGTTGAGTTCTTATACTTGCTCTTTTTTGAAGAGTTTATTTGGGATGTAGTACTTAATAGAATTAATATAAATGATTCGTTTAGGCTCGTAGGCTGAATGAAGTGAATGGAGCTCTCTTGGCTGATTTTTGTCGTTTTAAAAGTTCCAGGACAATTAACCATCTTTTTCTGCATTGTGAAGTGGCTTGACAGATTTAGAATACAATGTATGCTGTTTTTTTTCATCAGAGCACGGTTTGTTAGTGTGTTTAAGTGGTTGGAGGGCCAGGGAAATATCATCTTGAGTGGTTTTTATTTTTGGTGGAACATTTATTGCGATATGGCTAGCTTCTCACTGTACCTGCACATGTATTTATGTTCCTTGGCAATATTGGTAACTGCTTCTTACTAGATTACAACTTATTTGAACTGTCCGCCTTCAACACATTCTGATTCCCTTAAAAAGAAATTGTTGAATTGGCGATGCTAATTTAGGATTGTACTTATTGACCAAACAGAGGAGGGCGAGCTGGAGGATACAAGGAGCTTGATGAAGAAGAAATTGAGGAAACTAAACGGCGTAGACGAGAGGCTGAAGTAAGATTTTGTGAAGCTGGATCAGACATGTATACATGTCATCCTTGCTCTACAATGTATAATGTATTATTTTTTTTATTTTTTCAGGATGATGGTGAATTGTATGATGAGTTTGGAAATCTAAAGAAAAAATTTCGCGCCAAAACTCAGCAAGCTGAAGCTGCCCGAGTGCTTCCTGGTTCTGGGCGTGCTGGATGGGAGGTTGAGGATCTAGGTATTGTTTGCATTTCTAGAATAGTTTATTCTTTATTAGTTCAGTCATTGTGCCATTTCCTTTTAGACTAATGTTGGTAATAAATAAGTTGTGATACTCCATAGCTTGCTGAGCTGAATTTTCTGTTATTTACATCACAATATAGCCGTCCTCCCCCATACCATACTTGCTAGTGTTCGTCGGTAGCTACATTTTTTAAAGAAGTCCTCGTGGGTCTAATGGTTGGACTTAAGATAAGTCAGATGTCAGATAAATGTATGTTTTTAAGGAATCATGATTTCGTATATTTTTTTCTCTTTTTCTTTGTATCTATTATTTTTCTTTCCATTTTCTACATTCTTGTTTCATTTCCAAAGTCTTGATAGCAACTGGTTTTTCATTGATTTTGTTTAGGACCCTCCATTAAAAACTAGAGTCAACTGGTTATCGGTTGTGGAGTGTTTAGGTGTTTTATTAACTACACAAATCATTATATCAAAACTGATTTTCAGTCATTGACATGTTTATGTGTGATTAGTAAGACTAAAATGCGTCAAACCCTCTGAACTTTTGATTTTGTACAAATAATTCCTTTTGTTAAAATTTTCATTGAAGAAATCGAGAAAATTTTTAGTTTTTTTTTCCTACTATTAATTACAACAATAGTTAATTTTATTTTTGGATCAGTGTTAAATGTAACACAATCATAACATTAAAAAAATATTGATTTTTCTTAATGAAAGTCTAAACAATCTTTTGTACACAACTTCGATTCTGAGAGTCTTTCGTCACTTTTTACCATGTAGAAGGATTTTGTGCATTTTAGCCAATTGGTGATTATGAATAAGTTGGCCTTGAAATAACAGAGGAGTACTTTGAAATACTATGACAGGGCTTGACAAGGATGGGCGAGAGAGGAGCAGAGACAGAGGAAGGGAACGTGATGAAGGCGACAATAACAGGAACAGAGATCGAAACGATAAAGAACGGCAAAGCATTCGAAGTAGAGAGAGGGACAGAGGAAGAGAAAGAGATCGAGATTGGGATTATGATGACCGAAGCAGAGATTATGGGCGTGATAGGGACCGAAGTAGACACCGATATTAAGGATGGCAGCAGCAATTTATTCTGATGTATCAGTATCAGCTACCTTGACTGAAACTGGGTTGTGTTGCCTTTTTGTGTAAGGAGGACTCAATTGCTGTCAATTAAATCCTTGAATCTGGTGGTTGCGGAATTCTTGAGTGGGAACCGTATCTTTTCAGGGACATGCTATTGTGACTATTTTTCAGTAGCTTTTTGTTTTGAGATGATATCGAGTTTCCTGTTAAACATAATATTCGTTTATGAAAATTTGATTATTGAGCAGTGATTTTGTCTATTGCAATATTCTTTATAGTGAGGGGTCCCTTTTTAAGCTTAGGGTTTGACACAACCTTACCATGCTTAGTTTGTGTTTGATATGAAAAATGGTCACATATACGGTAGGTGGAATGTTTGAATTAGTTTTATATTTTTTCCTTTCATGGTGTTCTTTTATTTTTTAAAGGTCAAAGTCCTATTTTGGTCCACCAGTTATGCTCCTTGTTCCAAATAGGTCCTCAAGTTATTTTTTGTTCCATATTGGTCCCCCAGTTATGCAAAACTTGAAAAAGTTGGTCCCTCTAACGTTTTCCATCCATTTTTTCGTTAAAAAAAGAGGAAAAATAAACTTTCATCCCCAAAAGTTTTATTTTCTTATATTAAGGTCCTTTTCTTTTATAATAGGATCAAAAGGTAAGAAAAGAAAGTAAATTAAGATTTTAAGTGAATTTACCCAAAAAATACAAAAAAATCTCTCTCTCTCTCTCTCTCTCTCTCTTTAAATTAAGATTTTAAGATTTTCCAGAACACGGAGGAGAATCGCGAAAAAGTAGAAAACGAAGTTCGATTTGTTTTCTTGATCTCTGATTTTTTGAAATTGAATCGATCGGTTTGGGAATGTAATAATAACAGAGGGTTGCAAAATCGACGGAGGTCGTCGTCGTCGGCGACGGAGCTAGGACGGGAGGAGTCGCAGTCGGTGGTGGTGGCGAAGAGGGAGTTGGAGTCGTTGGAGCTACCGGAGGAGTCGCGTGCGACGGCGGAGGAGGAGGAGAGGAGGGTTCAGAGCATGTTGATGCGAGGGGAGAGATGGAGAGGTAAGAGCTGGCCGTTGTAGAAGAGGTCGGCGACGGCGGCGGAGGAGGCGAATTTGCGGGGGTAGACGGTGGAGCTGGAGAACTCGAAGTCGGAGGAAGAGGACAGCGACAGAGGAAGCGTGAATGACTTCGCCGTCGTCGTCGTGTGTCTCGGCGGTTTCGTGTTCGCCATTTTTCTGGTTTGAGTTGAGAGAGAGAGAGAGAGAGAGAGAG
>QANZ01025099.1:31331-41670 GCA_003254925.1 Chamaecrista fasciculata | reverse complement strand
ATTTAGGTTAATAAAATTGTTTTATTAATTTAAATAATAATTTGAATTCAAAAGATTTGATAGAGATATCAAAAGATTTGAATTCAAAAGAGGATCTTTGGTGAGTCATGCTTTCTTAAGAGTTAAGGAAGGTTTTTGATTTATAAAATTCCAAAGAAATTTTAGAGGCATATGGCACATCTTAGGTGGGTCCCATGGGAGATTTTATTTCTCATTTTGATTCTCTAAGATTATGATTTGAATTTAAATTTAATATTATGGTAATATTATAATTTAAAATTCAATTCATGAAGCCATTATTATTATGATTTAGAATTATAATAATGCTCTAAAAATAATTATAAAAACCCTAGGGCTAGGCGCCTAGGTTAAGCACCAAGAGAGAATTCATTTGTGCAATTTTCATCCTCCTTGTTGAGAGAGATAGAAAAATCGCCACCTTCAAAAACCCTAGCTTCCAAGTGAAGAATTTTTGGTTCTCAAGAGTTGAGAAGGGAAAAGTCGACTTCGCCTAAGAGTTAGGAAAATCGACTTGAGGTTACCAAATTAGGGTTTGTGAGAGAAGGAAAACAAGAAGAGTTCTTGTGGGGAATTCTCATGCGCCACCTTTTGGAGTTTGATTCAAGAAGGAGTTCTTGAGTTCAAACACACTGTAGATTGGTCCCTAGTTCTTTTGGAGAAAAGAACTGAAGGCTAGCACCTTGGTGCCCGAAGAAACTGTTCGTGTGGATTACTGGCAGAGGGAGAACGCTGGGAGTGGGCTCCTTGGACACGCCTTGTACAACCAGAGGATTGAAACTCGTGAGGTATACCACTATCTATAAAAGTTTTAAATTCTACTAGCGGATCCGTTCGGGAATTTTAGGACCTAGCGTGTTTTGTTTTAATTTTATATTTGCTTCCGCTGCGTTAGGCGCCTACAATTCCCAACAGACTTAACCTCAGTACCTCCGTGTCAGAGATCCAATTGTCCTACGATATCTTGGTCATGGACTAGGCACAGGAAAGTCATCCATAATCCAAACCACAACTTTCTCGATTCCTTGAGTAAGTCCCAATTCTTGAGTGGCCACTCTTTTTCCTAGACAGACTCATCGAGGGCGCCAGTTAGATATCTCTCATCTAATGAGGGAAAAAATCCCATTTTAGCCAATCCACATTCCACAGCAATGCAATCAACCAGACCCGTACTTAGCCCTTATGACTACCCTATCACGGGCAGCGTTAGACTAAGCCAAAGTCTGACAACTGCAACGCCGGAATAATGATGACCTCAGGTCTAAGGCATCGCTACAGGTGTACAAGGAGAGGCAAGCTGATGACTAAACCCATGCAGGACTCTCCGGGTCAGTCCAGCAACTCGTAACCACCTTACGTAATTGCACCATGACTCTCGTTCCAGCATCTAGTGCATGCATCTCATGCACCGAGGTCATGCTGGTCTTGGTTCATTTTAGTTCCCACAAAAATAATCNCTAGCTCATGACTAAACCCATGCAGGACTCTACGGGTCGGTCCAGCAACTTGTAACCCTTTACATAATTGCACCATGACTCTCGAAAAGCATCTCATGCGTGTATCTCTATACACCGAAGTCATGTTGGTCTTAGTTCATTCACGTTCCCACGTGGATAATCGACCAGGGACAGTTTTGAATAAGTATCATAATTAATCACGGATTGTTATCACAGTAAACATGCTAATAATATGATAACGACACAATTTATCATCCATAAATCAGTCAAACAANCATAAATTAATAATATGTTCACAACATATTTACATAAAACGATTGGCCCTAGGGCACAATCTCCAACAACAATCTCCATCAATGTTTCCATAATTTCTCAAATTGGACTTAAACTACTGAATGAGGTCATATGTATCTTATTTTAAATTCAAGTGCAACAAGTGTAGAGTTACAGGTTGCTTTTGATGAGTTTGTTTTGTTTCTATTTAGATTTTTTTTTCGATTTGACTTTATTCGCTAATGATTTCAAATAGAGAGAAACAAATTTCTTCAATAGTTAACACAGTTTCAAATTGGTTGTATTTAGCAAAGTTGAGAAACACGGACCAACCGGTCTGAGAATTGGCCAGTGGTCTGGTCCGAGTCACTTATAAAACCCCTTGGTTCAAGAATCGGGAGAATCGGTCAAAACCCAATAAAATCGATGGTGAACCTGCCTATTTTATTTTATTTGATTTTTTTTGTCTTTTTTTTTTTATTTATGGGTCAAATGTTAGAGAATGTTGATTATGAATATAAATTTGGTAAAGAAAGTGATTATAAAGTATTAAAATGTCACTTGATGACATTAATATTGAGAAATATTATGAAAATTAACTATATTTATATTAATTCATATTAATTGACGAAACTTGTATTTATATATTAATGTTATGATTGTATTTTGTAATCTAATTATGACTATTTGAATTAAAATTTTATCATATTTAGATTTTTTTAATTATTTTTAATTTATTTATTTGTCACGGTGCGACTCCGATTGGATTTTAGTTGAACCATTGAATCTTAAACTATTACCTCAAACTATTACCTCAACCGGTTCAATGTTTGGTCTAGTTTTAAAACCTTGGTATTTAGATTTAAAACAAGAGATATATGACCATTGACCAACTTTGCTTGTTTGATCATGAAATGAGCGGTCCACTTTTGAGACCCAATTGACCTCGTTTATTGACGATCTTAACTAGTTAGAGAAAATACTTGTAAAAAATAACTCGTAGCTCTGGATTTGTCGCATTCAAACTTGTAACGAGAGATATATTAGTGCACTCATTATTTTGGGACCAATTTGAGAAATTATAAAAATATGTAGAATCAATTTAAAAAAAATAAAATATTTAAAATTAACTTGAAATCTATCCCATACATATGGGACCAATTTGAAATTTTGACTTTAAATTTAAATAAAATCTTTCTAATAGAATTATATACACAAGATTCAAACTCAATAGTTCATCTAGAGAAGTCAAAATATTTTCCACTTTAATAAACTACTTGTTGGTAGTTTGAACTGTTATTATTTTGAGTTCATGTATTAATTTCTTGCGATTTGAACTATTTACAGATAAGATGCTAGATTACCAGCATTTTACTTGGTAACTAATGTCCTTCAGACATTAATGAAATTGGATCCTCTTATTTAAAAGTTGAAGTTTCTATAGGGTTAGGCATAATGGAGGGCTCACTAATAAAAACGTACAACTTTACTTAATATTGAAGGGTAATCTTTGCAATTTTATACACAAATTTAGAGAACTTCACCGTCTTCGCCAATTTCAATATCCTTCTCGCCTTCACATTTGAAGTACAAACTGTCTTGGAATAGTTACATGTGGCCATTTGTATAGAGACCGTTAAAGGTAACTATTTTTTAAGGCAAAAGCATTTTTTTTAAAAGAATTTATATTAATTTTTAATTTTATTCTAAAAATTTATTTATTGTCAATCTCTTCTTCAAAGTTTTTCATTTTGACTAATTTTATCTTTTATATTAGTTTTATTTAATTTTTAGTTTAAGTTAAAATTTATTTATTTTTCCAACAATTTTACATTACATATCATAAAGTATATAGAGTTTGCTTTTAATTTATTAAATAAAATTAGTGTAAATAATAATTTCAACCAAAATATAAATTTTAAGGACAAAATTAATAGTAAACACACCTTGAGGACAAAACTAAAAATTAATGTGAAGTTTGTAAATACAACTATTCTTGTTGAATGTTGAGAGACTCTTCCTCATAATCAGGTACACGATACGAGTCAAGTTCAAATTAGTTGGGACGAAGTCATAAAAACCATACGAGTAATTAAAAAATTAAAAATTAATATAAAATTGGTCAAATTGTTATTTTTGTCCTAAATGTATGCCCTAATGTTTATTTTGGTCCATTATGTTTCAAAATGTTCAAGTTGTTCCTAAATATTGGCAAAATGATTCATTTTGAATACTAAATATCGGTAAAATGTTTTATTTTGGTCTCAAACAATTGAATTTGATCATATTTCTCTCGTCTCTCATTTCAATTTTAAAAGAATTGTTAAAAGAGACTCGTAGCTCTGAATTCGTTGCATTCGAATTTGAAACAAGAGAAATATAATCAACTATTGTTTGTTTGACCATGAAACGAGCGATTTACTTTTAGGACCGATTTGACTGTTTTTTGACGACCCAAACTAGATAAAGAAAGTACTCTTCAAGAACAATATATAGCTCTAAACGTTTCACTTTTGAACTTGGAACAAGCCATATTCAATAGTTTGGGACCAAAATGAAACATTTTACAAACATTTAGGATCAATTTGAACATTTTGAAACATAATGGACCAAAATGAACATTAGGGCATACATTTAGGACCAAAATACCCTTTAACCTATAAAATTTAATATGAAAAAAAGTAAAAATCTTTTACCACTTGTAACAAAAAGACAGTGAAAGATATTTGACCACCAATACCATTATCCAGTATAGTATGAGATGAGTTGAACCGCGATTTGGAATTTAGTCAAAAAAGAGAAAAGTTTATTGCCGAAGAAATTCTGTCAAAATTTATTTTATTTTATACCAATTGTCAAATTTTAGTTGAGAAGATGGCCATGCATAAATAATACATAGGATATTTAATTGATTTGGAACTCATCCAGGCACTGATCTGACACAAAACATACCCCAATTGACTATTGTTAATAATAACCTCATCCTCATGCCATTGCAGAAGTGAAGAATGCAGTACAATATCATCAAAGTGTAACCATTTACACATATATACTCTCAAATAAATAAAGGAGAGTAATAATGTTCATCAGGAATTTAACTTGCATATCTTATCATATTAACACATTCATTCTATACCTATACTATTTTTGCTAAACTGTTGAACAAAATTACATTGTAGAGAAAAGTCAAGCAACCAATTTTTGTTGCCTTTCCTTCCCTGATGATCCATCAGAAACAGAAATCAGGATTCTGGAGGATTTAGTATATTAGTTAAAGATTCACAGCAAGTGGAAGTTCAATCCCTATCACTCATATTCATCAATTTTGCAATTTCACTTGTAGATCCATTCGTTAGAACGAGCACCTGACTCATCCATATCTATGAAAATGCTTACCGCCTACACCAAATCACATCAAACAAATGGTTGTAACCTAAATTTAAACAACTAAAACCTTATTTAAATCCATCGCGTATTAATTTTTTTAAATTTAAGCAAAAGTGCTCTTAGTACCCCCAAAGTATGAGGTCAGTTTCAGTTATACTCCCAAAGTTTTTTTGGGTCAATTGTACTTTCGATCTTTTCTTCTTTTGTGTCAATTGTACCCTCAATTTAAAGGTACAATTGACTCAAATGTGAAACATTGAGGGTATAACTGAAACTGACCCCATACTTTAGGGGTACCAAGAGTGCTTTTGCATTAAATTTAATTTCTCATTGAATCTTCTTATCAATTTAACCCCTCACAATTTTTGTTATTAATGTCAATCTCTCTATTCAATATTTAACTAAATCGGTGACATTACCCTTAATTGAAGAGATATGTTAATTAATTACATAATATTTTAACTGACACATAAATAAAATTTATTTTTATATTGACATAATAAATTTGTGAAACATCTAAAAATTTTATGTAAACTGTAAAAATATAAAAAAAAAAATTATTTATAATGACTAACTTTAATAACAAAAAATTATGTTTTATGCTGCAATTTAACATGACATGAAATCAATTAATAGTGTTATATCTTTAATTAACGGTTTAACATCATTAATTTAGTTCAAATTTAAATAGATGGACTAACATTGATAACAAAACAAATTGTGAGAGATTAAAATTGAGAAGTGGATTCTAAGAGGGATCACATTGAGAAAAAGTGAATATGTAAGGGACCAAAATAGGATTTTAGTCAAATATAAACACAGCATGCTATATTTGATTTTGAGACCAGAATCCTATACCTTTCCTATGCGAGGACGTTCTTTCGACTTTGCTAGACTGTTTCGAATATGTGACACAGCTCCCCAGCACTTCAATGTGTTTGCCACATCATCAAGCCTCAGTATATACTCTTCTTCACTTAGTGGGAACGATCTCTAAAAACCGAAAGATTAGGTTTATGAATGACAGTAGAATAAGTGAATTCCCAAGAGGTATACTTTGCTCTATATATCTTTACTGTTTCATCATGAATTTGAACACTTATTTGTTTTTGAAATTGAATGATGCTGAATTACTGATAATGCAGCTTACTTGGAAACCACAAAAAAAATGTAACAATACCTGCTCCATGTACTTCCACATCACATTCAAGGCAAGCAGATTTCTTCCCATGAATTCCTAGCACACGGCAAGTAACCATAAAATAAGAAGAGCGATTTCATCATCATAAGGTTATGCTAAACATGTTACAAGGTGGAACAGTATGAAAATTATATTTGCAATTGTGATTTGATCACCATTTTGTACAAGGCCATAAACTCCACTTATTTTGCGATGTATAATTTGGGGACAAAGAAATGTTAGAAATCATAGGTCAAGCAAGCTTAAGTCAGCCTTGCATCTAGTTTCACTTGTTTGAAAACATACCTTCTTTATCAACTGAACATCATACGACCTTCCATATTTGTTCCTGATAAGAGTTGCAAGGTCAATTCCACTAAACTTAGAATCATCCATACCAACTATTTTCTCCAAATTTTCCCTTAGAAAATCACTGTTTACCTGAACCATAATTAAACAAGACACAATCAGAAATATGAGCACCAACGGAAAAGTAATATCCAGTATTTTAAAACAACAAGCATAGAGATTATGGATAAACAAATTATATATTTACTCCAATTGCCTGGACATGGTCCACTTTGAAAATAATTTCAACATTTCAAAAAATATATGAAAGTAAAATGATCAATATATACATCAAAAGGAGAGAGACAAACTTGGCAATAAGATACAAAAGTAAAGATATGAAGCGAGATAAATAATAATCAGTGAATTGAGTTCCTACATCGGTTTAATAGTTGGAAAAATATTTTAATGGTGAACTCAAAACAGTAGCCTATCTGACTAGATGGAAAAATATAAGAACCTTCAAAGTTTAATAATTCACCGATACAAGGAGCCATATTTTAATGGTGAATAAACTGAAGGTTGACTGATTAAAAGTATATTAAGATTTAAGATTCTAGATGTAAAAGAATAGCACATCCTACAACTGTCCAAATGTTAACCAACTGTTAACATGTTCTATATGGTAAGATATTTCATAATGCTAGAAACAGAAGAAAATTGAGAAGTGAACAAACCCCTCCTGTTTCACTATCACGAGACTTCTTCTTATCAATATCATCTGGCTCATCAGGATTGATACTGTCGTTGGCTGCACTAGAAAAGACGGGCCTCCATTTCCTGGAACTTTGATGGTATCCAAAACTACATAAACCAACTCCTCTGCAAAGAGAATATGGACAAGGATTTCCCGAAAATGGAACCTTGCTTATGTTTCCTTTCTCAAGATGCTCCTGAAATCTGAGAGGCCAACTACACTGGTAGTGGTGGGTTGATATGATGCTCATTGTATTATATCCTGCAATCAATATAATTTTTCAGACTAATAAAGTGTGGTAAAAAAAAAGGTCAAAATATTGATGTTTCAGATTGTTTAAGATCTGATACATCAATCAGGAATCAAGTTTAATAACCACTTTACTGCATGGTTACATGACAAAACCACATCTAATATTCTTTCCCGATTGCTACTTGAAAAGAAGAAAAGCATCAAGAAACATGGAAGCTTGTACCATTAAATTTTTCTTTGTTTCTATATTCTCCTTGTTGAGGAGATAAATGGTTCTAAAATAAAGAGATTAAAAACTAGGTCAGCATTGCTGCATCTGTAGTTAAGTGCCGTTTGCTTATCTGGAGATAAACAAGCTAGTAGAATTTATAGCTTTGCAAATGGGAATGCCTAGTTTTCAACCTGCAGAGAGATATTCAATTTCAACAGCAGCAAAGCCATTGGGAATAGTTGAATGTCATATGTTAAAGATTATAACAGAACTATTGATGTGTTTTTGTTTTTTTTTTGTAAGATAACTTTCATTCATGAAGAAAGTGGCATAAAGCCATACAAACATGGAGACCAAGTAAGGCCTACATTAAATAATGGAAGCCTAGCCCTACACTCCACAGAACAGATATACAAAAGTATAAGAGAAAATAGAAATCCTAGGCAACACAACTAAAAAAGAAGATAACATCCAGACTCCTATACTACAACATACATCAAACATACAGATCTACAACATTTCTAAAAATCAGAGAACTAGGAAGGTTTTAGAACGAGGCAACACACCCCCACTCTCTCTGAGAGGAAAAATCTTCTTGACCCGCTCTCTTCTTCAATATTAGGTTCCGACTGTAAGATCTGAGATGTATATCAACAAAAGAGAGAACCCTTTCCTAATGAAAGGGAGAAAACTCCCCTAATAGGAGAAGAACACTTTCCTAGTGAAAGTAGAAAACCTCCCTAATGGAGGAAAGAGCAACAAAAAGCATACCTAAACAAGAAAATGGGGCCACCGCTATCAGCGGCAGCCCAGCAGCACCACGAACGACACTTGCAGAGAACGAGTGATGGAAGAGAACATTGATGTGTTTTTGTTAACAGCTTAAACTTTCACATTAAGATAGTATTGGAGCATTAGTGATCAAGTGGTCTAAAGTTTGATTCAACCCGTTTTTATTTTCCTTTTCTTGTTTTTCATTTGCACCACCAGTGGCCGTCTAATCCGATTCAAACCTTAGTCACAGTTAGAACTCCTGCCCTGTTTTCTTATAATTATACCTGGGAGTTCAAGCTCTAACAAATTTACTTCTGTATTTTCTGTGTGTAATATCCTAACTCCCACCAACTATCTCAAATCCTTGTGATTCATAATTTAGAACCATATCCCAGTTAGAACTCAAAAATGCACCTTAATTTCCATATACTATCCTACAAACATATACAAACACATATATTTTTTTATTAGCTGTTCTATGTTCTTGATCATCTACACATCTTCTTGGATTAATATTAATATTAATATTTATATTAGATGGTATTACTATTTTTATACTCCTTCTTACATATATAGTGCCGTAGTAAGTTATTAGATAGACAAGATTAAATTGTTCAATACACAAGTGGAAATTAACATGGATAACCCCATTCTTCAGTAATTCATTTCCAAGCCCCCTTTCGCTATATGGGGAAAAACATGAGAACAGAAATTCATAGAACTCAAAAGAAAAGTAGTTTTCGAAGTTTTCAGATTAAAAAACGAAACAATGTTAAATAAATAAGCAAGGAATCAATGAAGGAGAGAGCAAACCTGATTATACAGCAAGCAATTACTGCTTCGTTTTCAGAAGATTCTGAATTTCGATGCTGATTTGAAGAAAGCGTTGATATTTATTTATTTAACGATTAGGGTTTTTCACTTTTTTGGTTCCTTGGGAAGGAGAGGATGATAAGATTAATAAGTGAGAGGGATGATAATTGTGGACATGTTTGTCTCGTAAAATTAAAATTTTAAATTTAAGGCAAAAACAAGAGCCTCATACGGTGTGACGGTCATGTTTTTCTTGCAAGAAACACCAACCACAAAGCAGATGCGTACAAACACTATGCATTCTAGTTCAAAATGTGTTATACTATAACCTCTGTCATTACTCATTACTCATCAATTTATACAGGGTCAACTTCTTTGAGTAATTGAAATATATACTTAAATCTCTAAATATTTTAATTGTCAATGTTAGTCTTTAGTGATATTTTAGTCTCCTAAAATAGTTACAGACTAATTAGTATACTGTTTTGATGTTTCAAGGGTTAAATTGTATATTTCAATCTTTTGGAGATTGATTTTTTTTTTGCCTGAGGAGATTGAGTTGTCAACTCAATGATGTTTTAAAGAACAAAGAGATTGAGTTGTCAACTCAATGATGTTTTAAAGAACAAATTGTTAGTTTACTCTTTTTAAGGACTGATTTATTAACTTATACAAATTCAATACTAGATAATAGTTTTTTTTCCCTTTTATTTTAAATCATTCTTTTTCATTTCGGGCAAAAAAAAATCGACTAGTTTTTGGCTAAAGTGTAAGTTTTCTTTACGTGAAAACTTTGTTGGTGTATAATTTATAACTATTTCTTTAACCATTTTTGTTAGTTGGTAGGGGTGTACATGGGCTGGGTCTGGTTTTGATCAAACCCGAAACCTGACCTGATTACACCGGGCCAAATTGTTTTTTTTTTTATA
>QANZ01025099.1:0-17501 GCA_003254925.1 Chamaecrista fasciculata | reverse complement strand
GATACATATTATATAGGGACTAAAATGAAAAATTTTAAATTTTTTTGGGGTCAATATGTAATTTTTGTAAAATTTATTATGGTTAAAATTACAAAATAGCTCCAAAGGGTACCAAAGTGTTAATGGAGAATACCACAGGGTACCAAAGTGTCAAGTTTCAAACCCCAGGGTACCAAAGTGAAATAGGGTTAAACCACAGGGTACCAAAGTGTAATTTACCCTTAAATTTATATCATTGTGTCATTATCTTTCCAAATATATCTTCCTTATGTTTTTTTTTTTGGTGTTCAGAAGGGCTCAAAGAGCTAAAACGCAAAAAAGGAACAAGACAAAACACAAGCCCCGCAAAACGCAGAGCCTCAAACCACAAAACAACTAAACCCTAACATCTCTTAACTCTGAAACTCCCATGGTGTCTCCGATGAGCAACGCACCCAAACCAGCAGACGAAGCCTCAAAACACAATGCATCACACACAGACATAAGCGACGCACCGGTTGAAGCCAGAAAATCCGCACTATGGTTCACCTCCCTTCAACAATGGAAAATCGACCAACGACAAGCACAAGCCAAAGCCCTTCTAATTTCTGCCAGAATTACAGCCAAATCAGGACCCGGATCGCACCTACCCTGGACATAACCCACCAAAGTAGCATTATCACACTCAATCTCCAAATAATCAACTTCAATGTCAAGGGCCAACTGTAAACCCTCGAGGAACCCCCAAGCCTCAACTTTAAGGACTGAGGAAAATCCTAAAAATTTTGCAAACCGAAGACCCAAACCCCATCTGAATTTTGGAGGAGGCCACCACAACTAGCAATCTTGGAATCACGGTTGACAGCGCTGTCAGTATTTAACTTAAGCCACCCTTCTGCCGACTTCCTCCAGGTAACAAAGATAGATGTTTTTTCAGGGAGCAAGTTATGAGACCCATAAATAATTTTTCCTTTATCATAATCTTATGCACAGGCACGAATTAGATCACCAGGGTGAAAAGGAATTTTGAAGCTATCATCATGGACCAAAGCATTCCTCCAACTCCAGATTTTCCAAGTCACCAAAGCCCAGCACCGATTCCAGGTAACAAAACCATCTACAAAAGGCACATCAGAAATATTAGTTTGAACCCAATTAATTAAATCCCCATTATAAAAATTACCAACTCTTGCAGAGGGGAGAACATGATTCCAGATATTAGAGGCACGATAACAATCCCTTAGAGCATGACAAGACGAATCAACCACCCTCGGGCAAAAGGGACAGTCACTAGAGCCACCAAACCATCTGCTACACAATTCCTTGGTGAGCAATCTATTATGCACTAGCTTCCATAGAAAAATTTTAACCCTTTCAGGAACATCCAAGCCCCAAACTATTTTAAAAATAGGATTCTCATTCCCTAATTTACTGAAACTATCATAAGCACTTTTAACTGAAAAGCATCCATTATTTTGAAGACCCCATACAACTTAATCATAACCCCCATTAGACTTAAGAGGAACCTCAGCAATTATCCTTTTCAAATCCACATCACCCAACATCACATTCAATCTATTATAATCCCAACAACTAGCGCCATCCACCATATCCTTCACTAACAACCCCATATCTCTCATAGGCAAAGAAAAATTAATATTATTAATAAGGGCATCACCATTACCCATCCACGAATCAGTCCAAAAAAAAACACCTCATTACCACATCCCACAACCCATCTTTGATTCCTATACAACAAAGGCCAAAGCCTCCCAATCTCTTTCCATAAAAGAGAATCACCTTGTTTAACAACAATATCTCTCCTAAGATTTCTATTCCTACTATACTTACCCCGCAAAACCTGACTACACAAAACTATGAGGTTCCACAATAAACTTCCATCCCACTTTCATGAGAAAGGCATCATTCATGTGAATAAGCCTTTTCAAGCCCAACCCCCAAATTAACGTGTATATATTAATAAAAATTAATTTTGGATCACTTGAGTGATGTTTTTATTATTAAAAACATTTAATTTGATTTATTTTTAAAAAAGCTATTGATTTTATTAAGATTAAGTATATATTTTATCTATTTTTTTAATATACAATTAATAAAAATACAAATACATGTATATTTTACCTATAAAAATAAATAAAATTAAATAATGGTATACCACGGGCCGGGTCTAGGACACCAAAACCCGGCCTGACCCAATTTTGGACCCGGCCCGATTTCAAAAAAGAGACCCGGCCGAGCTAAGTTTGTGCACCCTTAATGCAAATCATTTGTTTCATGAATGATGGGAGTGGTTCCTAAAATTGGGGCATACATAACCGCATAACTTCTATTTTTTATTTTTTTTCTTATATATTTTTGTAATATATATTTAATAATTCAATTATAGATAATAATTTATACTATAGTTTTATATGACTAACTACTAAAAGGTCTCTCACACATATATTATAGTATAAATATATATATCTACCAAACTATATTTATTATTTCTAGTCCCTGAGGATCGACCCTGTTCTAATCTCATACTAAAGATAATTTGTTTTTTGGTGCAGAATCAGGTATAATTATAATTGGTGGGCTCGGCAACCATCAATCGACCCCAAACAAAAAATCCTACCTTTGCCCCTAATCAGTAGGCTAAACTTGTTGGATTTTGTATCTCTCTAATATGGTAAAATATAGTAGTGTTGCAATATATAAGAGAGAAATCAGAGACATAGGTGAACAAATTCATTGGCAAGTGAGTGGTTTTTCATTAGGCTTACCAATATTATTTAAAAAAGTTTAAAGTCAAAATATGCTGAAAATCACCAACAAACTTCAACAACTGATAAATCCTTAAAAAGTAACGATATTATATTATTTAGACTAAGCAAACATAAAACTGAAGCAAAACAAAAATTAAAACTAAAATAAATAATTAAGAAAGACTAAGGACCAACATATCCAACAAATTTCCCCAAATATTAAATCTTGATTTGGGCATATATAATGATTTACTCTCTCCATCGGTTGCCACAGTTTGGATTGCAGCAAACAAAAAATAGCGTCATTCCTTCTTCCCCTCTAGACGTTGCCTGCATGCATTAAAAGAAAATTCCATAAGAGCTCCTCACTGTGGCGCATAATATGATATTTAATTAGAGGAATTTATTAGTATATAAAAAAGTGGCTTACATAAACTTCTTTTGCTACAATATAGAAAAACATGTAATCAGCAATATTCCGTTTTGCTAAGATAAAAGAATATTGAACATCGTAATACTCCTAACAAGGCCTTCCTAACAAACTAAACGGACTAGAAATCAGAATTGCTCCAACTTAAACTTCAATTTAGTTGATTACAAACATGAAGAGGTACAAAAAAAAAGACTCTCATATGTTTGGATGAAATAAATTTAAAGGGAAAAGTAATTTTTAGAGTACTTGAATTACTTTTTTATATAAATTTGATATATTTGAAAAAATAATTACCTCAAAAAATTATTTTTATTCTTAAATTTACCTTATCCAAACGCACCAAGACACAAATTTTATCAACCCACACAATTTACACTTGGATTTGATAACATTTCTAAACCTCACCATATTTTATGTAGAATCTCCAAGCTTAAATTTTAGTTTAATTTTTTTCCTTTTATATAGACTCACCTAGTTGCGTTTTTCTACTATAAGAAAGTAAAATTGTAATTTTTCTTTCTCTGCGATCTTTCACTAAACTGAGGGGGCTGAAAGGGACTATATATTAGTACTCACGTCAAGGGACATATCAATTACATGTTATCCACACTAAACAAACTAGTGAATGCCCTTAAATCCTTAGCATTCCCCTCACTCTCTTCTCATTTTTTTTGCATATACAAGTGGCTATATTAGATTCATGGACCCAATTCAATTCATTGAGATCTTTCATTCACATTTTTTTCCATCAAGAATGTTTTATAAAACTCTTGGACTCCCCAATTTGAACTATCATACTTTCATGCAATTCACAGAGTTCAACGAGCAATCAATATTTCACAATCAAGAGTGTAGTACTCTTGGTAGTAGCGGTCCTTATATATCGTATTAACTGTTGGGAAATCGTAGAGCGGAGCGCAGCGGAAGCAAAACTCAAAACTTTAAAACTGATAAAATTGCGCAGTGCTTGTGATTTCCTTCAGGATCCGCTAGCTGAATTTAAACCGGTAAAGGAAGAAGTATACCTCAATTCAATCGACAGGTTTGAAATACTGTGATTCAGAGAAGTCCACTACAAGCGCCCTTCCTCTGCCGGTGATCCACACGAACAGTTTGATGACACCAAGATGCTAGCCTTCAGTTCTTTTCTCCAAAAGAACTCGGGACTCCAATCTACGGTTCTTGGTGATCAAGAACAATTCTTGAACCAAGACTTTGGGTGGCGCAAGAACACAAGAACTCTTCTTGTTTTCTCTCACAAAACCCTAGAAGTGGGTGCAAGTCGAATTCTCTCTCTCTCTTGGAGAAGTTCGACTTTCTCTCTCTAGGATTAGGGTTTTGAATTTTGTCTCACAAAATAGGTGAAAATCGAATTTTCTCCTCTTGTGTGAACTAGCATGCCAAAGTCGACTTTGGCTCCTCTATTTATAGAGTTTGAGAGTTTGATAATTATAATTAGGGATTCCCTAAATTAGTGGATTATCAAATTATAAAATTATGAGATTACAATAATATCACAATTTTAGGACTTGAATTCTTAATTAAAGTATTACCTTAATATCTTAATTTGAATTCAAAATGCAATCTTTGAGAATCAAATGGAAGATCAAATCTTCCCTTGGACCCACAATGCCATGCGCCATCTCCCTTCCTTTTTCCTTGGAATTTAATAAATCAAAATAACATTCCTAACTCTTAGGAAGTTATAACCAACTTATTATCTTCCAACAATATTGCATTAAAATATTACCCTAATATCTTTAATTCAAATTTTGAATCTTGAAATCAAGATCAAATCTTGAATTCAAATTCATGACTTTAATTAACAAAACATTTTCATTAATTAAAATGCCTATATATGAAGCGCCACCCTCAACCCTAATTCTCTTAATATTAGTAAATTTAATAAATCAATAATCTCCTAACTTTTAGGAACCTTATCTAATTTATTATTCCCTAATATTATAATTGTAAATAGATTAATCCAATTAACTATTTAACAATTAATATATTTAAACTTGTCTCACAAATTTAAATATCACAAACGTAGATTTTATTTAAGACAAGACTTCATGTCCCATATATTCAGTTATGTCTTAAATTGTGTCACCGGAGTGACTCACGAATTAACCCTAATTCGTGTCCCTTTAAGCGGTGTCTAGATCCTGCTCATGTGTGACCCAACAGGCCTCACGTGAAGTTGGCAGCAAGTCATCTCCATGACTCACAAGTCGAGTAGCGGACTCTAGCAAGCCATCACGACTACCCAAAACACGTGAGTTATCGTTTTATCAGAACCGATTTAACCTTAGTACCACCTTGTCTTGATCCCGATTGTCACATGATATTTTGGTCATGGATAAGGCACGGGAAAGTCATCCTTAATCCAAACCATAACTTTCTCGATTTCCCGAGTTAGTCCCATTTCCCTGTGTGGCCACACATTCCTTGGACAGACTCATCGAGGGGCCCAGTTAAATATCTCTTATCTTTAATGAGGGACAAAATTCCATCTTGGTCAACCACATTCCTCAGCACGGTAATCAACCAAACCCGTACCTAGCCTGTATGGCTACCCTGCTATGGGCAACGTTGGACTAGGCCAAAATTCGACAACTACAATGCCGGAATAGTCAAGACCTCAGGTCTAAGGGCATCGTGACAGGTGTACAGGAGAGGCTAGCTCATGACTAAAACCCATGCAAGACTCTCCGGGTCGGTCCAGCAACTTGTAACCCCTTACATAATTGCACAATGACTCTCGAGAAGCATCTTGTGCATGTATCTCTATACACCGAGGTCATGCTGGTCTTAGTTCATTTCAAGTTCCCACTTGAATGAGCGACCAGGGAAAGCTTAGACTAATTATCACATAATTAATCAGGGATTGTTATCATAGTAAACATGCTAATAATATGATAACGACTCAATTTATCATCCATAAATTAGTCAATCAATATGTTCACACATATAAAATGATTGGCCCTAGGGCACAATCTCCATCATTACCAATCGAAAGAAAGAATCTCTATATAGGAAGAAAAGTGTTGGACACAGAAGCGCAACCCACACAACAAATATAAGGAGAGGAAACAAAGAAACAAACAAAACAACTTTAACGTGGTTCGGTGCCCTAAGACCTACTCCACGGTCCCACTGGGACAAACTTCACTATTTGTAACTTTTAAACGGAAAAAATTACAAACCCTCCTCAATACAATTTTTTATTGGAGAAAATTGTAAACCCTCTCTCACAAATGACACACAACTAACCAAACCTCATTACACTCTTTTGGATATATGTGTAAGTTGTGGTGCAAAAGAAGCTCATATCTCACCCCTATTTATACAAGCCTCCCACCCCCTCAATTTTATAATCTCATCGATGTGGGACTTTTAATGAATAAGCCCAACAACTCCTCCCTTCATTAAAAGTCTCACATAATCAAACTCTATCAAAAAGATTGACCTCTCTTCATTCTCAACATTTGTGATCATATATTCTCGGAGAATACTCTAGTCCTCCCTCAAATAATCTGTGTGGCATCTCCTCGTCGCTTATACAAGGTCTCTTCATTGCTTGTATAGCATCTCCTCATCACCAACACAGTATCATCTCATCACGTACGCAACATTTCCCCGTCGCTTGCATAGCATTGTCAACACAGTATCTCTTCACTTGCATGACATCTCTGCTTGCTTGTACAACACTCCTCATTGCCAACATAACATCTCGTCACTCGCATACACCTCCACAACCAATAACCAGCACCATAGACAATCCAAATTCCAGAAAACTAACTTCAAAACTAGAATTAAAATTGAAAATTAGATTGAACAAACCTCTCTTGGCGTGGCGCTGGAACCTTCTTTTGTTGCTACCTCGCTGACTCTCCTCTAGCTCCTTCCTCTCCCTTCTTCCTCCCTAGGCCGAAACCACAACTCTGATACCACTTGTTGGGTTCGGAAGCACAACCCACACAACAAATAAAGGGAGAGGAAACAAAGAAACGAACAAAAAAACTTTAACGTGGTTCGGTGCCTCAAGACCTACTCCACGGCCTCACTGGGACAAACTTTACTATTTGTAATTTCTACACTGACAAAATTACAAACCCTTCTCAATACAATTTTTGACTGGAGAAAATTGTAAACCCTCTCTCACAAATGACACAAAACTACCCAAACCCCATTACACCCTTTTGGATATTTATATAAGTTATGGTGCAAAAGAAGCTCATATCTCACCCCTATTTATGCAAGCCTCTCACCCTCTCAATTTTATAATCCCACCGATGTGGGACTTTTAATGAATAAGCCCAACAAATGTAGAAAATTGGGGAGCTTGTGATGCGGCTAAACTGAAATAAACTTTATTACTAACAAACCACAATTACAAATTTTACTCTCACTTTTTTTTGTGTCACTCTCTCACTAACACACTCTCACGTCACTCACTCTTTACCACATAACTCTATCACACTTATCAATTTACTCATACACTCTTCACTCATATGCTTCACTTGTCACTCACTTTGCCACACACCTTGCTACTCCACTCAATTGCTACGCACACGCTACACAAATGATCATCTCCTATATTTATACTTGCCTAAAGTCGGTAGTTTCTTATTTTGGATTTCTCCATCCACCGCCTCTTCCCTTATTTCTAGATTTTACTACTTGGTTCATAATTTTACATATACAAGAAATATGTAGAAAGATCTAGATAAGGAGAGAGAAGTCGGTGACTTTATTTAACACTCCCCGTCAACGACTACTCTCTCTAAACACCGTTCTTGAAGTCAGCTCGTTTTGGAACCTTCAGTCTTCCACCAATGCGACATGTATCATGATCCTCAGCATAATCAGTGTCACCATATCCCTTCATGTTGCATGATACTTTCTTCTTGAATCCTTTAGGCTGATCCATGTATATCTCTCGATCAAGCTCTCCATCCAAGAATGCATTCTTAACGTCCATTTGCCATAGATTCCAAGATTTTCTAGCAGCGATAGCTAACAATACTCGTATAGCAATGATCTAAGCAATTGGACTGAATATTTCTTTATAATCAAATCCATACCTTTGAGAGAATTCATGTGCCACTAATTCAACCTTGTATCCTTCGCCTGAACCATCCGGATGAATCTTGACTTTGCAAGATATAAGTTGAAATCCTATGTGGCTAAGGTACTAATTCCCGCGTTTATTCTTCTTGCAGCGTCTTTGTTTCTTTTTCCATTGCTCTCTGCTAATCTCCACTTCTTGATGCCTCCTCAAATGGTGTTGGCTCTTCGAATTTTCCATCTTCCATTAATGCAGCATTATCACATTCTAGATTTGATTCCTTCTTCAAATGAGAAGTTTCTTCTTCAACTATTTCCTCTAATTCTTCGAACTGACTCGACCTCTCATCTTCATTGTTGACAAAATCATTCCTTATTGTAACCAATGCTTTCTCTTCTTCCATTACCTCCTCTGTGATAGCAAACGGTGCTTGGAAATCCCATTCTTCTTCACTTTCTTCTATCATTGTTGTAGTGAGTGCTAACTCCTCTCATTCTTCTTCGTCACTTTCGTGTGTTGAAGTGACAACATTCCCTTCCAAAAGTTTTAGGCTCTAGCAATCACGGGCAAAGTGACCTTTCTTCTCACAATTGTAACATCTACCTTCAAATTGATCCTTTTCTTCCTCGTCACGGCTTGTGTCTTAGCTTTGATGAGCTCCCCCTTGCTTGGAGCTCCCTCTCCATTGGCCATGTCACCAATCTCCTCAACCTCTCGAGGATTCCTCTGTCACACGTCCACTTCCTCGACCTCTCGAGGATTCCTCTGTCACATGTCCGATTCCTCTATCTCACATCCACTTCCTTGACCTCTCAAGGATCCCTTCGTCTCGTTACCTTCTCTAGCCCCTTTCCTTATGAATCGGGCTTTCTCACCTTCTATAATTGATGCTTTAGACATTTGCTTACCTAAAGCTTCTTGGTTAGCCAAGATATTCTCCAACTCTGTCAAGGTTGACTCTTTTGCCCAACCTCGTGTAGCTGTAACAATACTTTGAAATTTAGGACATAATCCATGCATAATGATTCTCCTCATCCTCGTTTCAGTTATAGAATTTTAAGGATCTAACTTAGAAATTTTGTGACAAAAAGATTTAACTTTAGTAAAGTATTCACTTATAGTCATGTTGCTTTCCGTCATCGACAATAACTCGTTCTCTAAATGCTGGACCTTGGCGTCATTGGTGCGTGCATATAACTCGATGAGAGTGTTCTATGCCTCCTTCGGTGTCTTGGCGTCCTTTATGTGTTGGAGTATGTTATCGTCCACTGTCACGGACAATACGAACATTTCCTTGCCAACTTTAACCTTCCATTTTTTCAATTCCTCTTCCGCCGTTGGAGGTTGAGCTTTGTCCCCATCAACAAAACTCCATAAATCTTGACCAAGTAAGTAGAATTGAATGTGTACTCCAAGTGTTGTAATTGTTGTTGTTTGACTTCTCAATGTTGCTGGTTGTAGTAGCCATGTCCACCATGATTGTTCAATCCCCAATCGAATATGTTCACAATTCCAAAGCTTTCAGGAACGATCCCTGATTGTTTCTTCGGCAAAGTCTCGACTGCAATAGAACTCACAATCCCCGATCGTAGAACACCAACCTTCAAGCCACAAACCTCGAACAAGAATTCACGAATTGAGCTCTGATACCACTTGTAGAAAATTGGAGAATTTGTTGAGGGACTAAACTGAAATAAACTTTATTACTAACAAACCACAATTACAAATTTTACTCTCACTTTTTTAACACACTCTCACGTCACTCACTCTTTACCACATCACTCTATCACACTTATCAATTGTTACTCATACACTCTTCACTCATATGCTTCACTTATCACTCACTTTGCCACACACCTTGCTACTCCACTCAATTACTACGCACACGCTACACAAATGATCATCTCTTATATTTATACTTGCCTAAAGTTGGTGGTTTCATATTCTGGATTTCTCCATCCACCGCTTCTTCCCTTATTTCTAGATTTTACTACCTGGTTCATAATTTTACATATACAAGAAATATGTAGAAAGATCTAGAGAAGGGGAGAGAAGTCGGTGACTTTATTTAACAATAAAAAGAGACATAATTAACCTGGAAAAACACAGCTTCTCCATGGTTGCATTGAGAACAACGAACTGATTTGGTACGAGGAAGTGTTGGATCTGAAGCTACATCCTGCAACACTTGCGTGCGCTCCCCAGCAGAGTGGTGTATCACATGTCTATACACACAATTGTTATCAGCAACCTCCTGGACAAAAATAAATAAATAAATGATCAAATATAACTAACATATCCAAACTAATTCATGATCATCTTGATATATATCATAATTGGCAAAAACAGTTTCATTAAAAGAAAAGCAAGTATATTCTATAACACAAGCAAAATTAGAATTGGTATCGTGATGTAATTAGGATTACAATAATTTAAATAATGAATATATTCCAATTTTGATGCATCAGATACTCTTGGGAATATAGGATAAAAAGAAGCAACATTTATATATCCCTCTTTTAAACACAAAATGGATTGGAGAGTGTGGAATTTAAGTTTTAGCCACGAGAAACTCAAAAGATTTAAGATTTCCCAAAATTATGGTATGTCAATTGCTTTTGAGTTGAAGTACAAACATGAAAATCATCTATGACTGAAAAATGTAAATAGAGGCATCGATCAACATTCTAGTGATACAAGAAATGGCAGTTCGAATATTCAACGGTTTGCAATAATGCATCACATGACATTAAACAAGAACTTGTAAAATGTGAATCAAAAGCAATAGAAAGAAATTAATATAATAAACTAAAATAGAAGAAGATTAAGGTGGAAAAACAAACAAGAGAGTCTATAAAAAGTAATAAAAATGGTAATTGAAGAACCTGGTAGTCGCAATTACGGCAAGCATAGAGAAGAATCTTCCTCTCCTTCTCTTCCTTTGGATACAAAAGGTTGTTACTGAAATGAGGAGAAATTAAAGATGCGTAAAAATCAAGAATTACATTAAGAGTTGTAATTAAGAGATTTTAAAGATGCTAAAGAAAATGGGTATGAAGTATGAACCATTCGCGGCAAAATTTCATGGTACTCATGTTGGAAGGACAAGAAATAGCAGGCGCCGCCGCACTCACCTTGATAATAATAAGAATGTTAATGTAGAGTTATTTATATTGAGAAATTGCTGATTTTTAGTTTTTTATTTTATTAAATTTTAGATTTTAGATTTATTAATTTGAATTGCAGGTTTTTAGGAGTTTTAGATTTAGAAGTTTGTTAATTATGGAATCATGAGTAAATAAGTTGCTTAATTTTAATAGTTAATATTTAAATCAGATTTCATATCAACAAAGTAATATCAAGCAACAATAAATTAAATCTTTTGAATTTCATTCTAGACCTCATCTCTCTCTTCCTCTACGTTTAATCTATCTCTCTATATATATAAAGAGATTGTGATCATAATCCATGATTCTATTCATTTATAATCTCAAATTCAATATTCATGATTCTTTTATATCATTTTTAAATTTTAATTAAAATCCATATCATCGTCAAATTTTAAAATGACATCTTATTGATTTTGAAAGATCCTCTCACATTTATATTATCCTCTCAAAGAGAAAGATAAGGTAACTTAAACATCTTAGTTCTTCCCCTTATAGTAAATATATAATCAACCCCGTCCATTTTATGATTATCCCACTACATTTTTTAATTTTGAGAAATTCGAAACCAATAACTTCAAATTTAATCAATATCCAGTAACTTATTTTCTTCTTACATTCTTTTTTGGCTTAAGTGCACTTTTGGTCCCAATACTATGACTAAGGTTTCAATTTGGTCCCATAACTATTTTTGTTGCAGATTTGNTGGTTAAAATTACAAAATAGCTCCAAAGGGTACCAAAGTGTTAATGGAGAATACCACAGGGTACCAAAGTGTCAAGTTTCAAACCCCAGGGTACCAAAGTGAAATAGGGTTAAACCACAGGGTACCAAAGTGTAATTTACCCTTAAATTTATATCATTGTGTCATTATCTTTCCAAATATATCTTCCTTATGTTTTTTTTTTTGGTGTTCAGAAGGGCTCAAAGAGCTAAAACGCAAAAAAGGAACAAGACAAAACACAAGCCCCGCAAAACGCAGAGCCTCAAACCACAAAACAACTAAACCCTAACATCTCTTAACTCTGAAACTCCCATGGTGTCTCCGATGAGCAACGCACCCAAACCAGCAGACGAAGCCTCAAAACACAATGCATCACACACAGACATAAGCGACGCACCGGTTGAAGCCAGAAAATCCGCACTATGGTTCACCTCCCTTCAACAATGGAAAATCGACCAACGACAAGCACAAGCCAAAGCCCTTCTAATTTCTGCCAGAATTACAGCCAAATCAGGACCCGGATCGCACCTACCCTGGACATAACCCACCAAAGTAGCATTATCACACTCAATCTCCAAATAATCAACTTCAATGTCAAGGGCCAACTGTAAACCCTCGAGGAACCCCCAAGCCTCAACTTTAAGGACTGAGGAAAATCCTAAAAATTTTGCAAACCGAAGACCCAAACCCCATCTGAATTTTGGAGGAGGCCACCACAACTAGCAATCTTGGAATCACGGTTGACAGCGCTGTCAGTATTTAACTTAAGCCACCCTTCTGCCGACTTCCTCCAGGTAACAAAGATAGATGTTTTTTCAGGGAGCAAGTTATGAGACCCATAAATAATTTTTCCTTTATCATAATCTTATGCACAGGCACGAATTAGATCACCAGGGTGAAAAGGAATTTTGAAGCTATCATCATGGACCAAAGCATTCCTCCAACTCCAGATTTTCCAAGTCACCAAAGCCCAGCACCGATTCCAGGTAACAAAACCATCTACAAAAGGCACATCAGAAATATTAGTTTGAACCCAATTAATTAAATCCCCATTATAAAAATTACCAACTCTTGCAGAGGGGAGAACATGATTCCAGATATTAGAGGCACGATAACAATCCCTTAGAGCATGACAAGACGAATCAACCACCCTCGGGCAAAAGGGACAGTCACTAGAGCCACCAAACCATCTGCTACACAATTCCTTGGTGAGCAATCTATTATGCACTAGCTTCCATAGAAAAATTTTAACCCTTTCAGGAACATCCAAGCCCCAAACTATTTTAAAAATAGGATTCTCATTCCCTAATTTACTGAAACTATCATAAGCACTTTTAACTGAAAAGCATCCATTATTTTGAAGACCCCATACAACTTAATCATAACCCCCATTAGACTTAAGAGGAACCTCAGCAATTATCCTTTTCAAATCCACATCACCCAACATCACATTCAATCTATTATAATCCCAACAACTAGCGCCATCCACCATATCCTTCACTAACAACCCCATATCTCTCATAGGCAAAGAAAAATTAATATTATTAATAAGGGCATCACCATTACCCATCCACGAATCAGTCCAAAAAAAAACACCTCATTACCACATCCCACAACCCATCTTTGATTCCTATACAACAAAGGCCAAAGCCTCCCAATCTCTTTCCATAAAAGAGAATCACCTTGTTTAACAACAATATCTCTCCTAAGATTTCTATTCCTACTATACTTACCCCGCAAAACCTGACTACACAAAACTATGAGGTTCCACAATAAACTTCCATCCCACTTTCATGAGAAAGGCATCATTCATGTGAATAAGCCTTTTCAAGCCCAACCCCCAAATTAACGTGTATATATTAATAAAAATTAATTTTGGATCACTTGAGTGATGTTTTTATTATTAAAAACATTTAATTTGATTTATTTTTAAAAAAGCTATTGATTTTATTAAGATTAAGTATATATTTTATCTATTTTTTTAATATACAATTAATAAAAATACAAATACATGTATATTTTACCTATAAAAATAAATAAAATTAAATAATGGTATACCACGGGCCGGGTCTAGGACACCAAAACCCGGCCTGACCCAATTTTGGACCCGGCCCGATTTCAAAAAAGAGACCCGGCCGAGCTAAGTTTGTGCACCCTTAATGCAAATCATTTGTTTCATGAATGATGGGAGTGGTTCCTAAAATTGGGGCATACATAACCGCAAATCTTTTATCCTTACAAATTGTATCCCAACTAATAGTATGAGCTTTCCTAAGCCCATCAACATGACCCCAAATGAAATCCCTTTGAAGTTTCTCAATCTCCAAATAAATGGCCCTTCGAATCCTAGTAAATTTCATACTATAATAAAGAATAGAAGAAATAACAGATCTTGCCAAAGTCGCCCTACCTGCCATAGAGAGAGTACTAGCTTTCTAATCAGATAACCTTTGCTTAATCCTGTCAGTAATACGAACAAAATCCCTTTTCGTTTGCCTACCATGTAACATAGGCATGCCAAGTATGAACACCCCATTTGGCCCGGGCTATTTTGTAATTTCTAAAATGTTTCGGGCAATTATTATAATTTAGTAAGTCTTGGGAGTAAGGTCTTTATAAAAAAAAAGAGAAAAAAAAGGGGAACAAGAAAAATGAAAAAAGAGAGAAGAGAAAAAGGAAATAAAAAAAGAAAGGTAAGGACCAAATTGTAATTTTCTCCTATGTGTTGCCCTAATCTACGTCAACCACCTCACATGCCTCCCTCACACACACATATATATATTAAAAAATGAAGCAAATGACAATCTTGTGAATAAGAATACAAAAAGAACATTTTTGAGAAGGAAATATTCAAGTCAGGGTCAATTTCGTCATTTACACCAAACAAAACCCTAATTTCCTTCTATCTTCAATGTCTCTCATCACAGCGCTCAAACACTTCCTCTTTCTTCTCCATTTTCGCAAATCCACAACCACACGTAGCACATAGCAAGAAGCCAAAATGGCTAACAGAGTCAGAGGAGGAAGAGACAAGGACCAAAATGTACAAGTCGGTGACGCAAACCGCACCACCTTCTAGACTTGCACAAATTTGATCTCTCCTACTCGTGATCATCCATATAAATCATCTGTCACACACCTCTTTCAAGCGATTTACAGAAAATCGACGTTACTACATGAAGCCTAGGTCTGAAACTCTACACTTTCTTTGATTTGATATCTGAACCTCTGAGATATGATAAACAAAGGAACATAGGACCGTTTTGCACCGATATGAATCATTTGTTAAGACGTGATAAAGGATCTTTTTCTCTAGTCCGATTTTTCTATAAACAAGAGAGAGAGAGAGAGAGTTCTGAGTTAGACAGAGAGAGACACGATTTGGTTTTTGTAAGTCTGAAGAAGGATTCAAGGGATTTAAGGATATTGTAATCTCCTTTTTCCTCTTCTTTTTTATCATGTAATGTTGAAATCAAATACAGGAATTGGTTTAATCATTTCATATGATTTAGTCCTTCGTTCTTTTATATATCTCTTCTCTAATCATGTGTTTTTAATTCAGTTTCTAAGGGTCAGTTTGTTTCCGTTTTTTATAAAATTTGTTTTGATTATAATTGTAGTGTGATTATAATCAAAGTTGATTATTTTTGTAGTGGTGTTTGGATGATTGTTGATTATTTGGTGTGAAATTATTAAAATGGGAATGTAATGATTGTGGTAGGTGGATAAAAAGTAAGGAAATTGATAAATTGTATAGGGGTATAAATGGAAGAAAAAGTAGGAAAAAGTAAGATGTGATTTGATTATAATAAAAGTGTGTTTGGATGTGATTGTTGTTTGAAAAAAATCAAAATATGTTACTGTTTGCCTTGAAAAGCGTGAAATTTGATTATTTTCATGTGCAAGTGGGGGGTGATTATCAAAATCGGTGCACCGGTTGAATTTTGGCCTACGAAATGGTGCACCAAAAGGACTAAAATGTATAATTTTTGCCCAACAATCGGTGCACCAGCGAAGAAAATGGTGCACCGTTTCGCATCAGATGAGAGAGAAAGTTTAAGCGCACGCGGACCCGAAATTTTCCTTCAATTTGGCATAAATCTCTCAATTTGGCGCACCGTTTCACCAAATGGCATACCACTCCTTCTCCCCCATCTTCGCTTTCTCTGCAACTCCTTCTCTCTCGCTCTTTTCAATTTGGCGCACCGTTTCAATTTGGCATACCACTCCTTCTCTCCGTCGTTGCTCTCTCTCTCTCCACAATATTCGATTTCACATTTTCCGGCATCAAATCTCCTGGAAACTTGACGCAATCTGGATATTAATCAATTTCGCATAAACCTCAACTTAGTGCTTCGTCTCTTTGAATCGGATATTAATCAAAATCTTCGTAGATGGTATCGATTTCTGACCGCGATTAATATGAAATTTTTTGATCTGTCCAGGATCGGTGAAGAAAACATGCCGATTCATTCTGTGAGGGACTTTTGTGTTAAACGACAAGAGTTTTTAGCTTGTTCTTGTTTGATTTTCTTTGAATAGTGAGAGAGAAGTTTTTCAGTTTCTATTGTTCAATGTACATTTTCATAGAATCGATAATAGCTGATACGAAATGGTAGAGTTTAGTGTAATTGCGAATTCGTAAATCAGAGAAAGAGAAACGAAATGAACTAGTTTTCTTCTGAGATTTTTTTCAGCCATGGCTGATGAAGATCCAGCCTCTATGGAGAGAGAGACGATAGAGAGGGGTGAGAGAGAAGGAAGACAACAATGGCTAAAATATCAATTTTACTCCTAAACTATTTGGGCAAAATAAATAATTTAGCCCAATACAAGAATAAGTATTTACAAACTGACCCAATATTCAGTTTAATGACAATTTTGTCCTTGTGATGTGTGATGGAATATATTAGAGTATAGGTAATTATAGGTATATATATAGGGGTATAAGTGTAATTGAGTGTGTTTGATTATAAAAAAATCATGATTATAATTAAATCAGGAAAAAAACTTAAACGAACATGTTTATTATGATTATAATCAAAACAAATTATAATCAAAACGGAAACGAACTGGGCCTAAGTTTATTGTTATGATTTTGACATTGTTGTGATCCATTAAGTATTTTGGTTATGTTTTTTTCCTCCATTTTTGAGAAATATAGATTTCCTTCCGTGAAAGTGATGACCAAATTCTCAAGCTTTTGGTTCAGGGATTGTTTTGAAAAAGATGATAAAGATTTGGGACCTAAAGTGAAATTATTTAAGGACTTGACTAAAAAGAAACCTTAAGAAAGAGAGGAGTTGTTAAATAATGTGAAAACTACAAAGCTGGATTGGGGTAAATCTAACCTTGAGTT
>QANZ01025094.1:31577-47128 GCA_003254925.1 Chamaecrista fasciculata | reverse complement strand
TCGAATAATATTGATTGGCCCTAGGGCACAATCTCCAACATAACCTACACAAGAAAAATAACTATGTTCAAATTAGGACTATCCAACTCAGAACTCCACAAAACAAAAACACAGAGCAAATAAAAGAACAATAAACTAACACAAAACAAGGAGGCTAACTCTAAAAAACTACAAACAAGTCAAAGCAATAAAGCCAAGAGCACTCCACATGCTTAAATGATCATCAAGACTTATAAACACTAGCATGGCAACAAAACAAGAAACACAATTCACAATTAACTCAGAAAACACACCATGATAGCTATTATGAAGCACAACGATTAGAATCACAAATTAAGGGCAAAACAGAATATCTCAACATGGGAGATCAATAACTCAATCACAAAGTGAAAGAATGTAACTTGAAACAAGCAACAAACTTCATAATCATCAATAAATATCAACTCAGAGATCAATTATCAATCACCCAAAGTCATATAATCCATCAACAAAAAAAGCATACCATGGAGCATTCAAACACTCAGGACTAAACTGAAATTAAACATAAATGACAGTCCTTCTTTTGCAAATAAAACAAACATGTATTTGAGCTTTGAAGTTCCAACAATGGCAGACCAAGCTAACAAAGGCAGCAAAATGCTTAGAATAATGACAAATTTGAATGTAAAATCAAGAATTGCTACAAATTGAAACCCATACCTGAGATTAAAAAGAAAGAGACGAAAAGAATGAGATACAAACTATGAAAAACCAGCGAACAACAACCACGATGGCGGAGCTAACGCCAGCGGGCACAACAGTGATAAACATGATGGAAAATTAGGGTTTAAAAAAATTATATAAATAATGAATCCCTAAAACAAATTGGGAATAATAAATAAAATTAAAAACGTAAATTTACTATCTTGGAGGAGTCAAATAAATTACTGTCAAACTTGGGCAAAGACAAGCTTCAACCCACATGACCTAAGAGGGTTATGTATATTAGGGTTATCATGTTTAGTAGAGAGAAACCCTTATATAGACAAGGTTTTAACAAATAGGGGAAAATCCCTAAAGAGTTATCTTTTTTATCAAAAATTTGATATGCTTCTAATTCAAAATTCAAATTTAAAATAAATATCAGATAAAATCTAATAGGCTAACCAAATATATGATTGTTAAATATATTAGTTAAACTCTACCACAAAATAACTCAGTATCTAAATTTGTAATTTCAATGGGGCAATTACTAGTACCATTAGGCTATGGGTTGGGGACTTTGCCCAATATGCACGTGGAGAATCCGACCCATCACTGATTACCACATTTAAAAAGTGACCCAACTATATCCTCATTTGTAATCATGAAATTATACTATTTAATCAATATAAAATATATCTAATAATAATTAATGCTAATCCATACGAATTTTAATGGAAAAAAATTCCAAAAAACCAAACACGACAGTGGTGGAGAGAGAGACGACAGACTCGAGCTCGACGAAACGAAGACAGATGGAGAAGGAAAATGAACCAGACGGTGGACATGGACAACACGACGGTGGCCAGAATGTTTCACGGCGGTGAAGATAGTTGTTGACGGTGATGGTGACACTGGCTATAGAGGAAAACGACAGAGGGCAGAGGCGATGTGGGGATGGCTTAGGCGAGATTGAAGAAAGGAAGGAAGAGGAGCGTGACAGACTAGGGTTCGAAAGTTTGAATGGAAGGCATGGCTAAAATTCAAAACACATCGTGTTGCCTGTTTTTTAGAATAAAACATAGTTAGGATGCCTAGGCGAGCAAAATTTTATAAAAGCCTTAAAAAGGCATAAAATGAATAAAAATTTACCAAACAGAAAATCGGGTTACCGTTCTTTGCTCTTGCTTCAAAAACAACTTCAAACATGGTAAGATTGAAGACAAATCCTCCTAAAACACAAAACAAACAACCCAAATTACTCATTAAAACACTAAAAAATATTAAAAAGTAAACTCACGAAGAAAATAAAGAAAAGAAAACAACGAAAGAGAAAGGAATAGAGGAAAGAAGGCTCTGAACGCCTTCCGAACAGTTCTCATTTATAGTCTTGAGCTTGACTCTTCATTTTGAGCTCATGGAGGATCATCCAAGTGGATGACAGTGTTGGAACGATTGCTCACAGTCTCCCAATATGGCTTAAGCCTTTGCCATTAAACAGGAAAGTATTGTCTGATTTCTCATCAAACAATTCAACTGCCCCATGAGAAAATACCTTCTTCACACAAAATGGACCAGACCAGCGGGACTTGAGTTTCCTGGGAAAAAGCTTCAATCTATAGTTGAACAGTAACACCTCCTGACCCGGATGAAACTCTTTTCTATTGATCCCAGCATCATGCCGTTTCTTCGTCTTCTCCTTATAAATCCTAGCATTTTCATATACTTCGTTTCGCAACTCATCAAGTTCAAGTAACCTATGCTCTCCAGCCGCTTTCAAATCAAAATTAAGCTTCTTAATTGCCCTAAATGCTCTATATTCAAGTTTAGCTGGTAAATGACAAGCTTTTCCAAACACCAAGTTGTATGGAGACATTCCTATCATAGTCTTATATACGGTCTGGTATGCTCATAACGCATCATCGGGCTTTGAAGCCCAATCTTTTCTTGAAGGACCAACCGTCTTCTCCAAAATTTGCTTGATCTCCCTGTTAGAAATCTCCAGCTGCCCACTAGTTTGTGGATGATAACTTGTGGCTAATTTGTGCTTAACACCATATTTAGTGAGGAGGTTTTTGAAAAGCTTGTTACAAAAATGTGATCCTCCATCACTAATTATGGCCCTAGGCGTGCCAAATCGAGTAAAATATGTGTCTTTAAAAATTTAACTAGAACAGCAGATTCATTAGTCGGTAAAGCAACAACTTCAACCCATTTAGACACATAATCCACAACAACCAGAATATACTTTTAACCACATGATGAAGGAAAAGGACCCATAAAATCAATACCCCATACATCAAACAATTCAACTTCTACAGTAGAATTAACGGGCATTTCATTTTTCTTAGATATATTACCAGTTCTTTAACATCTATCACAGCACACAGAAAATTTATGAGCATCTTTAAACAATGAAGGCCAATCAAAACCAGATTGCAAAATCTTTGCAGCTGTCCTATTACCACCAAAATGGCCTCCATAAGGAGCAGAATGATATGTCTCTAAAATAGCATTAGTTTCACACTCAACAATAAATCTCCTAATGATACCATCAACAAACCAATTATACAAATAAGGTTCATTCCAAACATAAAACTTAACATCATGCAGAAATTTCTTCTTTTTAAATGCAGACAACTCACAAGGAATGATACCACTGACTAGATAGTTAATAAATATTAGCATACCAAGGTACAGAGCACACATCCACAGCTAACAACTGCTCATTAGGAAATGTCTCATTAATACATAACTCTGTTACCTCAGTGTTGTTATTTTCCAATCTAGACAATTGATCAACCACTTGGTTCTCACTCCCCTTCTTGTCTCTTATCTCCAGCTTGAATTCCTGCAACAACAAGACCCAACAAATTAATCTTGGTTTAGCCTCTTTCTTCTCAATGAGATATTTAGTTGTAGAATGATCATTGTACACTACTACTTTAGTGCCTAACAGATAAGATCTGAATTTATCAAAGATAAAAACAACTGCTAGAAGCTCCTTCTCAGTAGTAGTATAATTAAGTTGTGTCCCATTCAATGTCTTACTGGCATAATTATTGGGTGAAAAACCTTACCATGACGCTGACTTAAAACATGTCCAACTGCAAAATCATAAACATGACACATCAGCTCAAATGGTAAGTCCTAATCAGGAGGTCAAATAATGGGAGAAGAAACTAAACAATTTTCAATGCAGTAAAAGAAGCTAAACATGAATCATCAAAATTAAATGGCACATCTTCTTCAAATAGATTGCATAAAAGTTTAGTAATTTTTGAAAAATCCTTCATGAACCTGCGATAGAATCTGGCGTCCCCAAGAAACTCCTTATGCTCTTGACAAATGTTAGAGGCGGCAATTTCTCAATTGTTTTCAATCTTTGCTCGGTCAACTTCAATACCCTTTATTGAAATCTTGTGACCCAACACAATGCCTTCCTATACCATAAAATGGCATTTCTCCCAATTTAGCACAAGATTGGTCTCTTAACATCTCTTTAATACTCATGCCAAATTACTCAGAAAATCATCAAATGACTCTTCCATAACTGAAAAGTCATCCATAAAGACCTCAACAAATTTCTCCACCATGTCTGAGAAAATAGCCATCATACATCTCTGGAATGTGGCTGGAGCATTACACAACCCAAACGGCATCCGTCGGAAATCTGCCGAAAAGCAAAAGTACCATATGGACAGGTCAATGTCGTCTTCTCTTGATCATTAGGGGCAATGGCTATCTGATTGTACCTGAAGTACTCATCTAGGAAGAAATAGTAGTCTTTCCCAGCTAATCGGTCCAACATTAGACCAGTGAAATGTAACGAGAAATGATCCTTCCAAGTGGCCTTATTAAGCTTTCTGTAGTCCATACACACTCTCCACCCAGTCACTGTCCTGGTCGAGATGAATTCATTTTTCTCATTTTGCACAACTGTCATCCCACCTTTCTTGGGCACACATTGCACAGGACTAACCCATGAACTATCTGATATCGGGTAGATGATCCCAGTATCAAGCCACTTTATAATTTCTTTCTTCACCACTTCCTTCATTATAGGATTCAATTTCCTTTGATGTTTTACAAAAGGTTGGTGATCATCCTCCATAAAGATCTTGTGCATACAAAAAGAGGGGTTGATTCCCTTAATGTCAGTAATAGACCAACCCAATACATGCTTTCACTCTCTCAATACCGGAAGAAACTTTTCCTCTTGCACCTTAGACAAAGAAGCTGAAATTATCACTAGTAGTGTCTCATTCTCACCCAAATAAGCATACTTAAGGTGAGATGGAAGTGGCTTCAGCGCTAACTGTGGAAGTTCTTAAATTCAAGGCTTCAAGTGAGTCTTATTTTTGCCCAATGTATCTAAAGCGTCAAAGCTCTTTTGATATATAGGAAACCTGGGGTTGGCATCAAGAGACTGCCCATACTGAACAGAATCAATATCATCTCTTACAACCCCATCTTGATGAATTGCCTCAAGCGAGTTTGTCAGGTAAGAACTTTGAAATACATCCCTCACTGAATCTAAAATGATACTTTCCACTGTCTCAATCCTAAAACAATCCTCACACCCATCATCAGGTAACTTCATAGCCTTGGATACATTAGAAGTCACCTCTCGATCTTGTACCTGCACAATCAATACCTCTTTTTGAACATCAACAATAGCCCTACCAGTGGCTAAGAAAGGTCTACCAAGGATTATGGCACATCTCTATCCTCCTCATACTTTAGGACAATGAAATCTGCAGGGTAGATGAACTTATCAACTTTTACTAACACATCCTCCACAACTCCTCGAGGATAAGCCAAGGTCCGGTTAGCTAGCTGAAGAGTTACACTAGTCGGCTTCGGCTCTCCCAAACCTAGACGTCTATGACTGAATACGACATTAATTTAATGCTAGCTCCCAAATCACATAAGGCCATGCCAGAGAATAAGTCACCAATAGTGCAAAGAATGTTAAAACTCCCCGGATCACTCAGCTTTAGGGGAACTTTGTCCTGCAAAATTGCACTGCACTCCTTAGTAAGTGCCATTGTCTCATAATCACCCAACCTTCTCTTCTTTGAAAAAACATCATTCATGAGTCTCACATAACTTGGCATCTGCTCAAGCGCCTCTGCAAGAGGAACGTTGATGTGAAGCTTCTTAAACACTTCCAAAAATCTCTCAAACTGCTTATGAAGCTTCTTCTTTTGCAGTCTCTGAGTAAAAGGAACTGGACGTGTAGAGACTTGAATTTTCTCTAAAGTAGGCACGGATTCCTGTGGCTTTAACTACTTAGACTCTTCTTCCACTTCCTTCTCATATTCAACAGTTCTGGGGCTACCCTCAATACTCTTCCCACTTCTCAACTCAATCAGCTTACAATGTTCTTTACCCTCTCTCCTTGGATTTGGATCAGTATCACTAGGGAGAGAACCTAATTGTCTATTTCTGATCTCATTAGCCAACTGCCCCACTTGATTTTCCAAAGCATTTATGGAGGCGGACTGGCTCTGAATCACAACATCAATGTTCTATATATATCTTGACAACATGTCCTCTAATGAAGGCTTTTGAGGAGGATGAGTAGTCTCTATTTGAACTTGCTGCAACCGAGGTATTTATGGAACATTGAATCCCGAAGGGTGATTCGGCCTTTCCATCGGAGTTGAAGAAGAAGAACCCTGATGAATTGTTACCCCATGAAAAGTTATGATGTCTCTACCATCTAGGATTATATGTGTTTGAGAAGGGATTGTTATGATTCCTTCCAGCATTACCCAAATAATTCGTAGACTCAACATTACTCGGGCAATTATCAGTGTAATTGTCACCACCCCACATACATCACAGTACTCATAAGACTGAACTGCATCCACAGGATGTGGTGCATGTTGTTGCTGCATAATACAATTGTTAAACCTCTTAGTCAATGAAGCCAATTGTCTTGCTAGAGTAGAAACCACATAAATCTCATGAATCCTAGCCTTTTTATCTTGAGTCGCTCTGTTTTGCTACGACTCAACATCATTTGTAGCCATCATGTCTAACAACTCATAAGCTTCATGAGCATCCTTAATAGCAAACTTGCCACCTGCTACCGCATTAATAGATATATTTGTTGATGGGGTCAAACCATTGTAGAATTTATGAACTTCTAACCATTTTGGTAACCCATGATGTGGACATCATCTCAACAAATCAATAAATCTCTCTCAAGCTGCATCTAATGGCTCATCATCACGTTGCTTGAAAGAATTGATGTCATTTCTCATATTTGCTATCTTTGCTTGAGGGAAATACTTAGATAGGAACTTTTGAGCCAAATCTTCTCAAGTAGTGATAGAACCAGTTGGTAAAGAATTTAACCAAACTTTGGCCATGCCATTCAAAGAAAATGGAAAGAGCCTTAACCTTATAGCATCCTCAGAAACCTTATTCTGCTTAAAAGTGTCACAAATTTCCTCAAAATTCATGACATGGTTATTTGGATCATCATGTGACAAACCCCCAAACTGAACATTGTTCTGAATCAACTGAATAGTGGCTGACTTGATCTCAAAGTTATTTGCCACAATTGTAAGCCTTTTGATACTTTTGTGCAAAGTATCTAAAGATGGTGTGGTATAAACATCAAGTGGATGGTGATTTGGGTTTGGATTTGCCATACTTTCACCACATTCTAACTCAATCCCAATTGGATGATTAGCAACTCTAAATTCAGGAACTGGCGTTACCAATTCAAGATGCCCAGGTGAAGAACAACTCTCTGCTTGAATTTTTAGCGGTTGGGTAACAATTGTTTTACCCTTACCCCGTCTAGGCATAAACAGAATGTTTCACCTACAATAGAAATATAGTCCAGCCAATTTTCCAGAACAATCCTAATGTCCACAACTATGAAAGTGGTAAAGAAAACATACAAACAACAATGTTTAGTCTCAAACTACTAACTAATCATCTGTGTTAAAATAAAATTCACAAGCTAAATTCCTGGGCCAACGACGCCAAAAAATTGTTGGGTTAATTCTTTTTTAAAGAAATTTTTATATTAATAAAACCCAAGTGCAAGCGTACACTACCGAAGCAATATACTAGGCTTGAGCACCGGGTATCGTCCCACCTAGAAATTACTTGCAAATTCACTTTAAACACAGACTATAGCGGTTCATTTAATCTAAGCAACAAATACCAATAAATGATTAAAAACTAAACAAAGCTGAAATGCAATAACATGGTCCAAACTGAACATAGAAACACTTCCTAGATACCAAATGTAAAGAACTTCCCTAGGATTGTCCCTACTTAGCAATTTCACTTAACTAACTAACTACTCTGATTATGGACTTACGATTATGGCAAAACCAACCCTAAACTCTTATTTACCTATAATTACCTTTAAGTCAATTATAAGCCTATTGAATCTAATTAACCCACCTATATTTCTATGGGAACTAACTATATCAATACATTAAGTTCAAGTTCAATTGGGTTCCCCTAGGCTAATAGGTATATCTCTACTCTATTAACAAATTCCATTAGAGAATTGAATATAGAGGCAATCAATGCAAGACCTAGCTTCAATCAATCTCTTTCAAGCATAAATCAAAGCAATTCATAAAAATCCCCAAAATTGGTGGCCACACAAAGAAGGAGAAAACATAAAAATCATTAATTGAACTTTAAAACCAAAATCATCCATAATCAAAGTAATCAATCGGTTAAACTACATTACTAAGTAGTTCTAATCCTAGAGAACTATAAAATCTAGCCTATCATACTCAAGAACATGGAATCAACAACATGATGAACCCTAAGAGGAAGAAAGGACAAGAGATGACAAAAACAAAGAAAACAACCCCAATTCTTCACTCCAAATACCTCCAATCCACCAATATTGAAGTTTCCAAACAAGATTCCAAGCTCCCCCGCCCCAAATTTCGAGCTCCACTTGACCGCTACGGTTGCTCCTCAATGTCCAAATTAGTCCTCCCTCTCAATTTTGACGCGAATAGCCCTAAATTTACAAAACTCTGCCTTCGACTCACCTAAGCAAGCAAGGCCCACTAAAGCTAAGCTGGAGGGCAGCAGGGCGCCTAGGCGAGCAGACATACTCAGCAACACTAAAATCTTTGTTTTGACTCTGAATCGCTTCACACGGTGTACGATGGACCTCTCAACATCTTCTAAACATTCCAAGCAATGAATAAAGGTCCTGAAACATTAAAAACCCAATAAATTGAGTGCTAGAAATCTTTTGTTAACTTGAACAACATAAAACGAAAATAAACAAAACAAAACAAATAAAAACTAAACATCTACAACTAATAAAACACAAAATACTCACCAAATAAGCTTCATCATCAATTAAAACATGGATTAAAGCACCAAAGTGACTTGAGAATAAGACTAGATAACTCTAAATCTTTAGAGTTATCAAAAGATAAGGTTATAAGATTTAGTCTCTTAAAGTGTATTTCTAATCAATTTAGTCTTTTTGTTAAGATTTTAATTAGGAGTGTACACCAACTCGATCTGGTTCGATCCTCTTTTTGGCACTAGGCTGAGTCTTTCATTAGGTAGGTTTGAGTCATGAGTTGGGTTTTTTTAGCCCAACATAATCTCGGTATACCCATTCTTAAAAGAATGAGTTTTTTTTAATATACTAATTATATTAAATTCAACAAATCATTAGCATAAAATTTATCTTATTAATATATAAATATATTTTGTATTAATATATATAAGTTAAATGTTTAAAAATATATGAAGTAAGATAAAAAATTAAAGATGGTGGTTTTGTTTAAAAAATGGTAAATTACACTTTGATACCCTGAGGTTTGACCCCATTCCACTTTGGTATCCTGAGGTCTCCACTATTATACCTTTGGTACCCTGAACAATTTTTTCGTTAGTTTTGAAAGAAATTTGGCATGTGAGCTCACTAAAACTCTAATTTTTCCAACATTTGCCACAACAAAGATCAAATACATGACAGTATGCATCTTTGGATGCTTGTTTATGATTTCCAATAAATAAAAGTGTATGACAGATGATCACATCTTGGTTTTGGGTTTAGTGACCGTTTAATCTTTGTTGTCGTAAAATGTTGGACAAAATTGAGTTTTAGTGAGCCCACGGGCAAATCATATGCCAAATTCCATCCAAAACTAACGAAAAAATTGTTCAGGATACCAAAAGGGTAATGATGGAGACCTCAGAATACCAAAGTGTCACATTTTAAACCACAAAGTACCAAAGTGAAATGAGATCAAACCACACGATACCAAAGTGTAATTTACCCTAAAAAAAATGAGAGACCCAACCCAGCCCGGTTTAACATCGAGCTAGGGCTCAACGTACACATGGGCCGAATATAATATTAATTTAATATCAATAAATCTTAGAACCATCATTAAATTTAGGTCAAAACCTCAAATTTGTCTCTAAACTATAGGGTAAATTTTGTTTTGATCCCTAAACTTTTAATTACCAAAATGAAATTAATTAACCCTATACTTTAGGGACCAAGTTGAGGCTTTGACCTTAAATTTAAGATGACATCTTTAACAAAAGATCTAAATTCATTATAATCATTTCTTTCAAGAATTAAATTATATATTTTTTATCTTTTAGAAATTAACATGACAGTTATGAGATCTTTCAAAGGTGAAATCATTAATTTACTCTGAACATATTACCTCGGCGCTATCTAATACATAAATAACAAAAAATTAAAGTTGTGGATATTATAATACCTTTTAATATTTTACATACTAGTTTTGTCATTTTATATTCTGAGAACATATTATTTTAGGCTACCTGTGACCGAAATTCATTTTGTGACATCTCTGATTGAATAACCCCAGAGAGCACTATTGTTATTCCAATATCAACACCCAACACAACTCTCAATGTCTCAAAGAAGATTTTCATTGCTGCTTTGCATGCCTGAATTCAAACTCATCATAGTTATATATATCCTTCTTATCATACATTACATGCATATATGTTCAAGAAAGGAAACATATTACTTTTCTATAAATTTCTGCACAATATTCAATATATAATATAATGTAGACTTTACATTGTAGAAGCTTAGCCTTGGAATGCGGACAGAACCATACTTCCATGGAAAAGATGACAACTATTTTTCCTTTACTTTTTTTCAAGTATGGAATCGCGAAATGTGTAGCATACACTGAAATCCTAAAATTTATATCCTACAAAAGCAACATCATAAAGTATAAAATTAAAAGTTCAAAGAGTTAATTTGGTCCCATATCTTTGCAAGATGTCTCAATTTGGTTCCATATCATTTTGTTTTCATATGGGAGCACTTCTGCACCTAACCCAAAGATATAGAACCAATTCTGCAATTGGCCCAAAGATACGGGACCAAATTGGCAACAAAAAATGATATGGGACTAAATTGGGAACTGGCCCAAAGATATGAGACCAAAAGTGCAACCAAAAAAGATATAGAACCAAATTGGAAACTTAACAAAAGATATGAGACCCAATTTACACTTTGACCAAATTAAAATGAACATGAAAAGATCATGAATTGTACGTAATCACCCTTAGAAGAAATTAAATGCATGGTAGCAACAAATGTAATAGTGTTACCATCCATGATTGGAGCCAAATTAGATAGATTCTCAGAGACTAATTCTTCAAACAGTTTGCCCTGAATAATAATCCAACATTGTTCACCAAATGATCCACTGCCATATATACAAGTAATTAACAATATTCAATCTAACACATTGTTTCCTTTTTTTTTGCTCAAAATGTAATCTAACGATGAGTATGAGTATGGCCTAATCAAAAGAGTCATACGTGACATATGTCCCACATATGGGTAACTACATTGAACAAACGGGCCAGAGTTGTAGAAAAACGTAGTTTCCACATCTATATAAATAGAAAATGCCCTTGAATGAAATTTGTACCTCTAAGAACGACCTTCCATCGATCCTCAAGGCATGAGAATCGTGCAAAGAAAAACCCATTACCAATATTCAAAAGATGAATTGGGGCTTTTAGATTCCAAATGCAGTCAAACTTAGCACTAAGAACATATTTTTTGATAAAATGACCCCACAGTCGAATGATTAAAGAGTTTCTCCAAGGTAAGAAAATTTCAAGGTCATCCTCAACATAGAAAGAAATGGAAACACGTGAAGAGGAAACAACATTAGAGTGAGTCGCTAGTGAACTGAAGGCAATAGGTTGAGTGTTTGAGGGAGGGAAAGGAAAGGAAACAGTTAGCGGCAACGCCAGCGGGAGCGTTTCAGGAGGAGCCATTACACTTTCATTATATTGAAAGTTGAAAGTATATATAATAGAGTTAGAGAGTAAATTACTCTTTCGTGTGTATTTTGTGCAGCGTATATTTGGTGTTGCTAATCTTCTACAATGCCATCCAAACTCTAAAATACTCCAGTAGTATATTACTGATGAAACCACCAGAGGTCTGATATTTCTTGCATGTGGCGTGAAATATTAAAAAGTTTAACATGAAACTTATTAATGTTATAGGAGCTAACATAAGAGTAAAAATGTCATCTTGGAACAAACCTCCCTAATTGGAGAGCTTTTGTATTTTGTTGTTGCGTTTCTTTTTTGTATTTGTTCTTTTGTCTGTTCTTTAAATCTAGCTAGACGTTGTGCTTTCATTAGTTATAGTGATAAGTTTAAGGGTTATAAATGTTTAGATCCTAAAATTTAATGAAGCATATTAAAGTTTCCTTTTAAGGTTAAACTGATAAGCTTGTTCTACCTTCTACTAATGATGAGAATTCTGTACCTGCAACAAATACCATTAGTTAGAAAATCTATATCTAAACCAGTAGTTATTAAAAGCTAGGTGACAACTTATTCTAGTTTGTCAGAAAATGGTTCTAGACCATTACTTGAAAATCCTTCTAATTATGCAGGTAACTCAAATGAGGATCTTTGTAAGTTGTAGCAATAAGAATGAACATATATATTAGTCATGATACTATTAATTAATGAGTAGATAAGATATCCAACTTTAAGTCATGTTCCAACCTTGGTGTTCTCAGCTTCACAGAGAAATATATATATATATATATGTATGTGTGTGTGTTTGTGTGTGTGTAAGAAACCTACATATAATACAGATAGTATGATTACTAGATCTAAGTTCAAGAAGAAATTACAGGACCTAGAACTATTAGCGATGCTTTAAAAAAGTCTTGCATGATTTTCAACCATAATTGTTTTTTTACTTTTCCTAGAAAAAAACTATTACTTGTAACTTGTAAGTGGTTTTTTAATTAGGATTAAAAGAAATGTTGATAGTTCAATATATAAACTAAATGTTAAGTTGGTTGCTATAAGTTATTCAAATAAACACCTGACTTTCAATAGCCCATATATAATCAACACATTATTATTTGGGTTTCTTTTCTTCTTCTTTTTTTAAAAAAAAGGATAAATATTTTAAATGCAAGCGAAGTACAAACAAAAGCGGAGATACAAAGAGAGACCCAAAACAACTACAAAGAAAGGGCATAAAGCGACATAGTGACAAGGATAAATATTATTTATTGAGAAGTTTTCTGACATTAGTTATTTTCTAACATTTTTTTTGTTGTTTCACTATAATATTGGCAATGTGAGATGAAGCATGGAAAGAAGAGAATCAGACAATATGTTTGAAATGTTCAAGAGTAATTGACCAAAGTATACAATACATTTCCCATTACAAGTTAATTGATATGTAAGTGTGTATAGACTGTGGAGGGAGAGAAACAAATTTGCGATAGTGTAAATTTGTTGGACTAAGCTCTACATAGGTAGATAGAAAACTTTGGCAAAAAAAAAGGTAGATAGCTAGAGAACAATTCATATATATCTTAGTTAGACTTTATATTTTACCATTTTGTATACCCATATATAGAGATTGACCAAGTTAATTTGGTTGAACAATTATGGTGTATTAATAATCTCAATTCACTCAATTAATGCAATAAACATTGATGTATAGAATATAGTTTCTCTTTGAAAACATCTGCACTTTTCCGTTCAAAACCATATGGGGTTGCATGCAGTATTTATATGTAACTCTTTGATTTATCATCTCAATTCTAGTTCGTGCAATAGAGTGTTGATGAACTTATATATGAGTATATAAATATTAAGTCTTTTGAACAAATGACTTAGACAATTTAATATAGTGTTATTCCTTGTTATATATCTTTTAACTTTTTTTTTAATGAGAGGCTGTTTTTGAAATGTCTTCAACATGGAAGAAATGAAACAACAAGTATATGAAATAGATTATCAAGTGAATGTTGGTACAGAAATAACAACATATATATTAAACTGGTACATAAATTGTAAATAAAAAAAAGAACAAGATGGAATTGAGATGGTACTAATAGAAATATGTGTAGAAAGTGATGGATGATGATGGAAGTAGGTTGTTGATTACATTTAGGTTTCAGATATAGATGGAGAGGTTTCAGATGTAGGAGGAGAGAAGTCACAGACAACCTCATAGTGAACTTCTCTTCTGTGGAAACTCCTGTGGCACCCACATGCATGGCATGTGAATGCTGCCATCCCTTGTTCACCACTGGCCAACAACTCACAACATCCGTCGATAGCGTATCCTCCAAGGACCACCACGTAGTTCCTTTGGCACTCTACGTATCTCACGATTTCCACTACCGACGACGTCGTTTTACCCTCCTTCTTCTTCATCTTATAATTTCCTTGCTTACTTCTCCTACTTCAATTCCTACCAAATATTCATAATACCAATAAATCAATCGATCATTTCACTCCAAATTTATTAGTTATTTACGACGTTTTTAAGCAACCCATAAAAAGTATAAACTATCAATGTCATTCTATTTAATAAATATAAAATAATGCTCAAATATAAATAATTATATACCATGTAAATCGCATGTTGTAATTTTGTTGCAGCTAGAGTGTATATTCCATATATTCAATCAATTGGGTAGCCCAATTTTGAACTTTTATAATAAAATATGAGAGACATGTTATGAGGATAAAATAGTTTTACATACCATAATAATTAAAAAAAAATTATCCAAACAAAGGAGATCATTTTAAAACAATTTAAATACTCTCAAAAATTACTTTCCCTTCTAAATTTACTCCCTTTAAACACATCCCACAGTGACCCTCAATTGAATAGTGGTTTCTTGAGGCGACTAATAACCCTAACCATAGTGGTAGTGTATATATATATATATATATATGGGGGTTGTGGAATAGGGAGGGATGGAACTGAAAAAAGAAAAGTGACTTACCTATCCAGATAGCTTTGTGTCTGTGTGTTGATGTGGATGATAATGAGCAGGAGGAGCATATTTTTATAGGTGCATGAGGAAGCGTATTGAATATTTAAATTTAGTAGCCTTATTATTTTACCAACTTAATTTTCTTGGCTTCTTTCTTTCTTATCTTTACTTATCTCTATAATTTGTTTTTTTAACAGTTATGCATGCGTGGATCTGATGGTATATTGCTCATGCATGTTTGCCTACTACTGTTGAATGCTTTTCCTTGTGATGGATGAATGATGATATGCAACAAATTAAGAGCAAGAAAGGTGTGTGAATTTGTGAGTTACAGCAAACTGTAGAAAACTAGATTCACTTACACACACCTAACATAACACCATCCATCTGTACCTTTTCAAAGTAACTAAATATAACTAAAACCACATATTTCTCAATAACCAAATATCTCTAGCTCAAGTTCTCAACTATTAGATCTCGCTTTTTTTTTCTTGAGATTCGTGTATACATGTCAGAGAAATTTTGTGAGTGTTGTGGTGTGAGTTTTCTTTTTTTTTTTTTTTT
>QANZ01025094.1:2388-31566 GCA_003254925.1 Chamaecrista fasciculata | reverse complement strand
TTTCTTTTTTTTTTTTTTTTAATGGCATTACCAGTAAGGAAATGAAAATTAATGAGAAATTGACATGAGTAACGGGTCGCCATGTAAGCCATTTGGCAGGCCAAGTGTATGCTGAGTCAGAAGTAGCTGGGAAGCATTTGGTGAAGGGACGCATGATGTTAATCATGATAGAAACCTACAATTTTCTCATATAATGAAGTTGAAAGCTCAAAGGTCCTCAAGGTTTTTAAAACAAGATCAGTCATTGAACCGGCTAAAGCAGTGGTTCAAGATTCAATAGTCCAATTGCAGTTCAATCGGGATCAAACCGTTCATAAATAAATAAATTAATAAATAATATAGTAATATATAATAGACCAACAAAATAATTAATTACTAATCATAATTAAGAAAAAGTCTAAAGATAATGAAATTCAAATATAACATGTCATAATTAAATTCATAAAGCGTCATTATAACATAAACATGGTCAAATAAACACAATAAGGAAATAAATTACAATCAGACCAAAAACTAAAAAGGAAATAGACCACAAACAAGGAAATAAACCACAATCAAGTCAAAAAAAAAAGAAGGAAATAAAGTACAAGAAAGAAATAGACCACAAAAAGGAAATAAAGATTCACCCTATTAACTAGGATGAGCGGCCATTTTGCTTACTTATTGACTCTATTCACAATAAATCAGTAACAATTGATAAAGAAACTTGCATTTGGAGATGGAACTAAGAACACGACCACACACAAAATAGACAAAGCAGTGGCTAAGTGGGAGCACAACATGCAACGATGACAATAGAAGTTGAATTTCAGGCCTATGGATCCTGTGCAGTACTGCACCAATGTTGTACTGCAGAGGACCAATGATATTGTGCCATGTGTACAAACTTGTACACATGGCACAATATCATTGGTCCTCTGCAGTACAACATTGGTGCAGTACTACAGAGGATCCTCTCTCAAATTTTAGAAAAGTGGCAGCGACAAAGCGGCAGCGAAGAGGAGAGAAACAGAGCAGCGACAACCGATAGTGACTGTGCATGGTAAGACGATGGACTGACTGAAGAGTGAAAGCATGGTGAAATGAAATTGAAAGGGATAGTGGCTAGGGCATCAACAACTTCAAAAGATTTAGAGTAACTAGTTTTTTTGGTTTTGGTTTTCATAAAAAAAAAAAAAAAATTTGAACCACCAGAACCCCAAAATTGCCCGGTTCCCCCGATTTTTGACTGGTTCTTGAATTGGCTGATTCTTGGATTGACTGCAATAAATACCATTTGTTAGAAAATCTATATCTGAACCAGTAGTTATTAAAAGCTAGGTAACAACTTATTCTAGTTTGGCAGAAAATGGTTCTAGACCATTACTTGAAAATCCTTCTAATTATGCAGGTAACTCCAATGAGGATCTTTGTAAGTTGTAGCAATAAAAATAAACATATATATATATATATATATTACTCATGATACTATTAATTAATGAGTAGATAGGATATCCAACTTTAAGTCATGTTCCCACCTTGGTGTTCTCAACCTGACAGAGAAATATATATATATATATATATATATATGTAAGAAACCTACACATAATACCGATAGTATGATTACTAGATCTAAGTGCAAGAAGAAATTACAGGACCTAGAACTGTTAGCGATGCTTTAAAAAAGTCTTGCATGATTTTCAGCCATGAAATTGTTTTCTTTGCCTAAAAAAAAAGCTATTACTTGTAACTTGTGACTTGTAAGTGGGTTTTTAATTAGGATTAAAAGAAATGTTGATAGTTCAATATCTAAACTAAATGTTAAGTTAGTTGCTAAAGGTTTTTCAATTAAACACTTGACTTTCAAATTTCAATAGCCCATATATAATCAACACATTATTATTTGGGTTTCCTTTATTCTTTTTTTTTTTGTAAAAAAGGATAAATATATTAAATGCAAGTGAAGTACAAACAAAAGCGGGGATACAAAGAGAGGCCCCAAACAAATACAAAGCAAGGGGATAAAGCGAAATAGTGATAGGAATAAATATTATTTATTGAGAAGTTTTCTGACATTAGTTATTTTCTAACAGGTATTTTTTTTTTTGCTGTTTCACTATAATATTGGCAACGTGAGATACAGCATGGAAAGAAGAGAATCATACAATATGTTTGAAATGTTCAAGAGTAATTGACCAAAGTATACAATCCATTTCCGATGACAAGTTAATTGATATGTAAGTGTGTGTAGACTGTGGAGGGAGAGAAAGAAATTTATGATAGTGCAAATTTGTTGGACTAAGCTCTATATAGGTAGATAGAAAACTTTGGCAAAATAAAAAAAGGTAAATAGCTAGAGAACAATGCATATATATCTCAGTTGACTTTATACTTTACCATTCTAGTTCATGCAATAGAGTGTTGATGAACTTATATATGAGTATATATATATATGGCCAAAGTCTTAATTTGGTCCCTCTGTTATGCTCATTGTTCCAAATAGGTCCCTCAGTTATTTTTCGTTCCATATTGGTCCCTCAGTTATCCAAAACTTGTCAAAGTTGGTCCCTCTAACGTTTTTCATCCATTTTTCCGTTAAAAAAATAGGAAAAATAAACTTTCATCCCCAAAAGTTTTATATTATTATATTAAAGTTCTTTTCTTTTTATAATAGGATCAAAACGTAAGAAAAGGAAGTAAATTAAGATTTTAAATGAATTTGTCCAAAAACACAAAATCTCTCTCTCTCTCTCTCTCTAACGAGAACTGTTTCTATCGATTTACACTCTCATTCGTTGTATTACCCCTCTTGCTCTTTCTTCAATTGCTGCGGAATTTGGAAGGAAGAGCAAAGCAACAATTTCTGACATATGTTTTAATTAATTAATTTTTTTTTCGATTTTTAGCTTGGGGCTATCTATTATGCCTTGCGGTTTTGGGGATTTTATTAGGTCTTGATCGACGAGGAGTGTGATCTTGGGTTGTTGTTGATGATGTTGGCGAATCAGTTCTAGAACGGAATCGAGACGGCGAAGCTCGTGTGGTTGCGGATTTTGAACGTGGCGGAGGAGGAGTCGCAGTTCCCTGACGACGACGACGCCATTGGCTTGTTGAAGAAGAATGATGGAAGCGGCGTAGAGAGAGAGAGAGCTTTTGTGTTTTTGGGCAAATTCATTTAAAATCTTAATTTACTTTCTTTTCTTACGTTTTGATCCTATTATAAAAAGAAAATGACCTTAATATAAGAAAATAAAACTTTTGGGGATGAAAGTTTATTTTTCCTCTTTTTTTAACGGAAAAATGGATGGAAAACGTTAGAGGGACCAACTTTGACAAGTTTTGGACAACTGAGGGACCAATAATGAACGAAAAATAATTGAGGGACCTATTTGGAACAATGAGCATAGCAGAGGGACCAAAATAGGACTTTAGCCTATATATATTAAGTCTTTTGAGCAAATGACTAAGACAATTTAATATAGTGTTATTCCTTGTCATATATCTTTTAACTTTTTATTTTTTTCTTTTTTTTTAATGAGAGACTATTTTTTATATGTCTTCAACATGAAAGAAATGAAATAATATGTATATGGAATAGATGATCAAGTCATGAATAACAACATATATATTAAACTGGTATAGAAATTGTAAATAAAAAAAAGAACAAGATGGAATTGAGATGGTACAAATAGAAATAGGTGTAGGAAGTGATGGGAGATGATGGAAGTAGGTTGTTGATTACATTTTGGGTTCAGATTTAGGAGAGAAGTCACAGACAACCTCATAGTGAAATTCTCTTCTGTGGAAACTCCTGTGGCACCCACATGCATGGCACATGAATGCTGCCATCCCTTGTTCGCCGCTAGCCATGAACTCCAGGCATCCGTCGACGACGTATCCGATAGAGATTGTGCCCTAGGGCCAATCATTTTATATATATGTTTTGTTCAAACATATTATTTTGATTAATTTATAGATGATAAATTATGTTGTTATCATATTATTAGCATGTTTACTATGATAGCGTCCTTGATTAATTATGTAATAATTAATCTAAATTGTCCCTGGTCGATTATTCATGTGGGAATATGAATGAACTAAGACCAGCATGACTTCGGTGTATGGAGATACACGCATAAAGATGCTTCACGAGAGTCATGGTACAATAAGTAAGGGGTTACAAGTTGTTGGACCGACCCGGAGAGTCCTGCATGGGTTTTAGTCATGAGCTAGCCTCTCCTGTACACCTGTCACAATGCCCTTAGACCTGAGGTCTTGATTATTTTGGCGTTGTAGATACTGAACTTTGGCCTAGTCCAACGTTACCCATAGCAGGGTAGCCATACAGGCTAGGTACTGGTTTAGTTGTATGTCGTGCTGAGGAATGTGGTTGACCAAGATGAAATTTTGTCCCTCATTAAAAATGAGAGATATTTATCTAGCGCCCTCGATGAGTTTATCCAAGGAATGTGTGGCCACACAGGGAAATGGGACTAACTTAAGGAATCGAGAAAGTTATGTTTTGGATTATGGGTGACTTTCCCGTGCCTAATCCATGACCAAAATATCGTGTGACAATAGGGATTATGACATGTTGGTACTTAGGTTAAATCGGTTTTGTTAAAATGATAACTCACGTGTTTTGGGTAGTCGTGATGGCTTGCTAGAGTCCGCTCTCGACTTGTGAGTCATAGAGATGACTTGCTGCCAACTTCACGTGAGGCCTGCTGGGTCACACACGAGTAGGATCAAGTTGCCGTAATGGGACACGGATTAGGGTTAATTCGTGAGTCACTTTGGTGACACTATTTAAGACATAGTTGAATGTCTTAGGACATGAAATCCTGTCTTAAATAATATCTACGTTTATGATATTTAAATTTGTTAGACAAGTTTAAATATATTAATTGTTAAATAGTTAATTTGATTAATCTATTTACAATTAAATTCTTGTTAAAAATATTAGGGAATAATAAACTAAATAAGCTTCCTAAATGTTAGGGGATTATTGATTTATTAAATTCTCTAATGTTAGGATAACAAGGAGTGAGGGTGGCGCCTCATACTTGTTGATTTTAATAAATAAAAATGTTTTGTTAATTAGAGTCAAGATTTGAATTTGAATTTGAATTCAAGATTTGATTTTGTTTTCAAGATTCAAAGTTTGAATTAAAGATATTAGGGTCATACTTTAATTCAATATTGCTAGGGAATAAATAAGTTGGTTATAACTTCCTAAGAGTTAGGGTTGTTATTTTGATTTATTAAATTCCTTTAAAAAACAAGATGAGGATGGCGCATGGTTTAAATCTTGGAGTGCAAGATTTGATCGTGCATTTTGAATTTAAAATATATGTGCAAATCGATTTTATGATTTAAATATTAAAGGTAATATTTTAAATATAAAATCTATTCCTCATGACTCATTCCAACCAATAGGGTTTGAGCAATCAAGATTTGATTTCAAGATTTGATCTTGAGGTGTGAATTTCGAATTGCCTAATGAATTTTGAATTATAATATTAGTGTAATATTATAAATCAAGATTCCCTAAATTATATTAATTATAGAATTAATATATTCAAGATTTTAGGGATTCACTAATTAGATTATGATTCCCCAATTTTAGGAATGAGGAAAATATAAATACCCACACATAGGGAAAGTCGCCTAGTGCTATTTTGAGAGTCAAAATTTTGCCTAACCCTAGCTTGTGAGAGAAAGTCGATTTTCTTCCTAGAGAGAGAAAGTTTGACCTACACCTTATAATTTTAGGGTTTTTGTGTGTGAGTTGCGCCACCCTTTTTCTTGAGATCAAGAATTGTTCTTGATCACTCAAGAACTGTAGATTGGTTCCCGTATTCACTTGGGAAGAAGTGAAGGACGCTAGCACCTGGGCATTTGCCAAACTGCTCGTGTGGATCAGCGGTAGAGGAAGAACACTCGCAGTGGGCTTCTCAAATTCGCTGACTCAATGCCACCGATTGAAACTTAGGTATACATCTTCCTATACTAGTATAAATATAATTAGTGGATCCTGGAAGGAATCACAGAGTTAGCATATTTAAAGTTTTTTTTTTAATTCTTCCGCTACGCTCGCTCTGTGATTTCCCAACAGTGGTATCAGAGTCACGCTAATTTTATGTTTATACTAGTTTCTGTGATATACATGAGATGTATGTTGGGTGTTTACAGTTTTCAATCGTATGCTTAAAAGTTTTGTGAAAATCCACCACGTGTTTTTCGAACCTAATCTAAAAGATTGGTGCAAGTTTATGTATTTGATACATAGGAAAATCAATTGGATTGATTTAAAAATTTTCTTAATTTTTGAGTCTTAGTCGAAACCCTATATATATATATATTAATTAAAATTGTTTTGATTATAATATTATAGGGTGGTCGAAATTTTTAAATTAAGAATTTATTAATTTTGGGCCAATAATTCGAATTCTTGAATTTGATTCTTGAATTTTAATTATTGGTACAAGACTTGAATTTATGAAGGCATGTTAAATTGCACAAATCCTAGTCAGACATTATCAAGAAAATCGTGTTTTTGATGTGTTGATTGTATGACCGTGTATGTTTACGTGTATATGTGAATTGTTCATGTATGAGTGTGATGTAGGATATGGCTCTAGGACTTTTTGGTAAATACGGCCTGCGTGTCGTCTCCCTAAAATTCTCTATGTAATTTTATTTTGTTTTTACCTCAATGTAAATGAGGTTTTCCCAATGTAATTTTATTTTTCTTTTTAGAAAAGTTCTCTCATTGGCTTGAGGGAATTTAGGGTAGATGAGCCATATCCAAACAGGATCTTTATATGCATTTAGTATTTTGCATGAGATGCAATTTGCGCTAGATGTATGTGTAGGGGTGCGATTTTAACATGCTATGTTTTATTTTCACGCTCAATTACGTATTCGATACGAGCGTAGGATGTTGTATGAGATACAAAATTCGTGCATGTGTTTATATGTATGTGATACATGGGGATAAACACTTGGCACACTTGTTTAATTTTAAAATTGGATTTAAAATTGAACCGAAAACGGAACTTTAAAATTAAACCCTTTTAAAAATCTTAAGTTTTAATGCCATCAATAAAACAACCCTGTTAAAATCTTGATCATTGTGGAGCGGTGATAGTCCAAGCTACACGTATCTACTTTTATCTTGAGGAGACACGGGTGAATGGAATTTTCAACGCGATGCCTTATTGAAGTCCTGGTTTATTAGATGTGGTGATAGCCCAAGCTACACGTGTTTAATGGGCCTTGATGTTATAGGGTTGGGCTTTTGCCTCATTGTTTTGAATTTGGCCATTCACAAGTTTTATTGTGTGACTTATTGGGGTTATCAAATCGGATATGGACCTCAAAGCATTAGATGGGATAAACATGCCATAATAAGTATCATATGATGATACAGTCCCATAAAGATCTAAGAGTCACATGAGATGTGATTGGTAAAGAGTTACCTACCTAAATAACCTAAGGGTGCATGATCGCCCAAGCGATGGTAAACTTTGGTGAAATATGGGTCTTAGCCACTAATAATAATTTTGCTGGGTTTTATAAAATGGTGGATATATATTTTTGCTAATTAACTTTCATATCTTAATTGTAGAATCAAATGGCAAACAATAGTTCAACGTTATCACTGCGATCTATCCTTGAGAAGGATAAGTTGACTGGGACAAATTTCCTTGACTGGTTTCGGAATGTGAGAATTGTTCTCACCCAGGAAAGGAAGTTATATGTCCTAGAAAACCCTATCCCTGCGCAGCCTGCCAACAACGCTCCAAGAGCTCAAAGAGATGCATATGAGAAGCATATCAGTTACTCTGTGGATGTTGCTTGCCTTATGCTAGCCACTATGGTTCCCGAGTTGCAAAAGAACTTGGAAAACATGGGGGCTTTCGAGATGGTCACACATCTGAAGGAAATGTTCCAGCAGCAGGCTAGGCAAGAGAGGTTTGAGACCACTAAGGCCCTACACTCTTGCAAAATGGCTGAAGGTGCATCGGTTAGTACCCATGTCTTGAAGATGAAGGGGTACATAGATCACCTTGGTAGGCTGGGATTTCCCATTACTCTAGAGCTTGCGACGGATTTGATCCTGAACTCGCTGCCCAGAAGTTATGACCAATTTGTCATGAACTTCAATATGAATGGAATGGAGAAATCTGTTTCTGAGCTGCATGGGATGCTCAAGACTGTTGAGGCATCTATTAAGAAGACACCTAGCACAGTCTTGATGGTTCAGAAAGGCCAAGGGAAGGGGAAGGGCAAAGGAAAGAGGAAGGGAAACGCCGTGGTTGGTGAGACCAAGCCAGTGGCCAAGCCTAACCCACAACCTGCCAAGAAGGCAAAGCCCTCAAAGGATGCAGTTTGCTTTTTCTGCCAAAAGCTAGGACATTGGAAGAGGAATTGCAAGCTGTATATGGAAGATCTAAAGAAACAGAAGAAGGGTACCGAGGCCTCTACTTCATGTATCTGTTATAGGTGTTCATATTTCTACTTTAACCACTTGGGTATTAGATACAGCATGTGGTTCTCACATTTGTACAAATGTGCAGGGTCTTAGAGACAGTAGGAAGTTGGACAGGAGCGAGGTGGACCTACGAGTGGGCAATGGTGCAAGGGTTGCTGCTATTGCTGTAGGAACATACGAGCTTGTTTTTCCCTCTGGGCTTGTTTTTGTTTTCAACAATTGTTATTATGTACCCTCGTTAAGTTCGAACATTATTTCTCTTTCTTATTTGGATAAGGAAGGATTTACATGTATTAACGGTAATGGTAGATGTTCAATTTATAAAGATGATGTTTTATTTGCTTATGGTGATTTGCAAGATAATCATTACATCTTGAAATTAGAACAACAACGTAATGACAATATTGTGGGGAAATCACACAGAGCGGAGCGCAGCGGAAGCAAAAATTAATTTAAAATTAAATAAAAACGGCGCAGTGCCTTGTGATTTCCTACAGGATCCACCAATTGAGTTTAAACCAGTAAAGGAAGAAATATACCTCAATTCAATCGACGGGTTTGAAATACTGCGATTCAGAGAAGTCCACTTCAAGCGTCCTTCCTCTGTCGGTGATCCACATGAACAGTTTGATGACACCAAGGTGCTAGCCTTCAGTTCTTTTCTCCAAAAGAACTAGGGACTCCAATCTACGGTTCCTGGTGATCAAGAGCAATTCTTGAACCAAGACTCTAGGTGGCGCATAAAACAAGAACCCTTTCTTGTTTTCTCTCTCAAAACCCTAGTTTTTGGGACAAGTCGAATTCTCTCTCTCTCTTGGAGAAGTTTGACTTTCTCTCTCTAGGATTAGGGTTAGTCGACTTTTGCTCTCTTGTCTCACAAGAAGTCAAAAACTCACTTGTTTTGTATGCTATCATTAAAGTCGACTTGCTCCCAATTCCTTTTATAGTTTGGGGAAATTGATAATTATAATTTAGGGTTTCCCTAAATTAATGGATTATCAAATTATAAAATTATGAGATTACAATAATATCACAATTTTAGGACTTGAATTCTTAATTAAAATATTACCTTAATATCTTAATTTGAATTCAAAATGCAATCTTTGAGAATCAAATGGAAGATCAAATCTTCCCTTGGACCCACAATGCCATGCGCCATCTTCCCCTTATTTTCCTTGGAATTTAATAAATCAAAATAACAATCCTAACTCTTAGGAAGTTATAACCAACCTATTATCTTCCAACAATATTGAATTAAAATATTACCTTAATATCTTTAATTCAAATTTTGAATCTTGAATATCAAAATCAAATCTTGAATTAAAATTCAAATCCAAGTCATGACTTTAATTAACAAAACATTTTCATTAATTAAAATCACCTATATGAGGCGCCACCCTCAATCAATTATCTTAATATTAGTGAATTTAATAAATCAATAATCTCCTAACTTTTAGGAACCTTATCTAATTTATTATTCCCTAATATTATAATTATAAATAGATTAAACAATTAACTATTTAACAATTAATATATTTAAACTTGTCCCACAAATTTAAATATCTCAAACGTAGATTTTATTTAAGACAAGACTTCATGTCCCAGACATTCAGTTATGTCTTAAATTGTGTCACCGGAGTGACTCACGAATTAACCCTAATTCGTGTCCCTTTAAGCGGTGTCTAGATCCTGCTCATGTGTGACCCAGCAGGCCTCACATGAAGTTGGCAGCAAGCCATCTCTATGACTCACAAGTTGAGAGCGGACTCTAGCAAGCCATCACGACTACCCAAAACACGTGAGTTTATCGCTTTAACGCCAAACAACTTAACCTTAGTACCACCTTGTCTTGATCCCGATTGTCACACGATATTTTGGTCCTGGATAAGGCACGGGAAAGTCATCCTTAATCCAAACCATAACTTTCTCGATTTCCTGAGTTAGTCCCATTTCCCTGTGTGGCCACACATTCCTTGGACAGACTCATCGAGGGGCCCAGTTAAATGTCTCTCATCTCTATGAGGGACAAAATTCCATCTTGGTCAACCACATTCCTCAACACGGTAATCAACCAAACCCGTACCTAGCCTGTATGGAACGTTGGACTAGGCCAAAGTTCGACAACTACAATGCCAGAATAGTCAAGACCTCAGGTCTAAGGGCATCGTGACAGGTGTACAGGAGAGGCTAGCTTATGACTAAAACCCATGCAGGACTCTCCGGGTCGGTCCAGCAACTTGTAACCCTTACATAATTGCACCATGATTCTGGTAAAGCATCTAGTGCATGTATCTCTATACACCGAGGTCATGCTGGTCTTTGATCATTTCAAGTTCCCACTTGAATGAGCGACCAGGGACTGTTTAGACTAATTATCATATAATTAATCACGGATTGCTATCATAGTAAACATGCTAATAATATGATAACGACATAATTTATCAACTATAAATTAATCAAACATATGTTCAAAACATATACATAATATGATTGGCCCTAGGGCACAATCTCCAACAAATATTTATAACATTGATACGAAAAGGATTAAGATTAACGAATCTAATCCTACATACCTTTGGCATTGTCGTTTAGGCCATATAAACGAGAAACGCCTAGAGAAGCTCCATAAAGATGGACTTCTAAGCTCATTTGATTTTGAAATATATGATGCTTGCGAATCTTGTTTACTTGGAAAGATGACAAAGGGGCCCTTCACTGGCCACAGTGAGAGGGCATCTGACTTATTAGGGATCATACATAGTGATGTATGTGGACCCATGAGTACTCAAGCTAGAAGTGGCTACTCATACTTCATCACGTTCACTGACGACTTTAGTAGGTTTGGCTATGTCTACCTAATGAAGCACAAGTCAGAGTCTTTTGAAATGTTCAAAAGATTTCAAAGTGAAGTAGAAAACCAACTTGACAAGAAAATCAAAGTCCTTTGATCTGATCGAGGTGGCGAGTATTTGAGTCAAGAATTCATTGATCATCTTAGAAGTTGTGGGATAGTCTCACAACTTACTCCTCCTAGAACCCCACAGTGGAATGGTGTTTCTGAGAGGAGGAATCAGACTTTATTAGATATGGTCCGATCTATGATGAGTCAAGCTGATCTTCCGCCATCCTTTTGGGGGCATGCTCTAGAAACTGTTGGTTTCACACTTAACCGTGTTCCATCTAAGGCAGTTGAGAAGACACCATATGAGATATGGATTGGGAAGAGGCCCAGTTTGTCTTACCTCAAGGTTTGGGGATGTGAAGTTTACGTTAAGCAACAGCCTAACGATAAACTATCTCCCAAATCCCTTAAGTGTTTATTTGTGGGATACCCCAAGGAAACAAGGGGTATTATGTCTACTACCCATCTGACAACAAAGTGTTTGTAGTCAGAAATGGATTCTTTCTAGAAAAGGATTTTGTTTCCAAAAGAAACAGTGGGAGTAAGATAGATCTTGAAGAGGTTCAAGATCCACAAGACACTCTAGAGGCGCAGAAGGAAACTAGAGAAGAGCCACAAGACGATGTGGAAGCTCCTCTAGTAGCACAAGGACCATGAAGGTCTGATAGAACACGTTCTCAACCTCAAAGATATGGATTTTTGATGACTGAGAACAAGGATGTGTTGCTCATAGAGTGTGGTGAGCCTACCACCTATCAAGAAGCTGTCGTGAATCCCAACTCTGAGAAATGGGTTGAAGCCATGAAGGCAGAGATGCAATCCATGTACGACAACAAGGTATGGACCTTAGTTGATCCACCTGAAGGTGTAAAAGCCGTAGGGTGCAAGTGGGTTTTCAAAGAAAAAACCGACATGGATGGTAACGTCAATGTCTTCAAGGCCAGGCTAGTTGCAAAGGGGTTCACTCAACGTCATGGTATTGACTATGTTGAAACGTTTTCCCCTGTTGCAATGGCCAAGTCCATTAGGATCCTCCTTGCCATAGCCGCATATTATGACTATGAGATATGGCAAATGGATGTCAAAACAACATTCCTTAATGGAAGGCTGCCCGAGGATGTGTACATGACACAACCCGAGGGGTTTGTATGTCCAGAGGAACCAGAGAAGGTATGCAAGCTTCAAAGATCCATCTATGGATTGAAGCAAGCATCCCGGAGTTGGAATCATCGTTTTGATGAGGTAGTCAAAGAGTTTGGCTTCTTACAAAACCCTGATGAGCCTTGTGTTTACAAGAAGGTTAATGGGAGCACGATTGTGTTCTTGGTGCTATATGTCAATGACATATTGCTCATTGGAAATGATATTCCTACCTTAGAGATTGTGAAATCTTGGTTGGGAAAATCATTCTCAATGAAGGACTTAGGAGAAGCTGCCTATATTCTAGGCATCAAGATCTATAGAGATAGATCTCGAAGGCTTCTTGGATTAAGTCAGAGAACATACATGGATAAGGTTCTGAATCGATTCAGAATGCAAGACTCCAAGAAGGGATTCATACCGATGAATCATGGTTTAGTCCTTAGCAAGAAATAGTGTCCCAAGACACTTCATGAGCGAGGGCGCATGAGTGGCATCCCTTATGCTTCGGCAATTGGATCCATCATGTATGCCACGTTGTGTACTCGACCCGATGTGTCGTTTGCCCTGAGCATGACGAGCCGGTTCCAACAAGACCCTGGTGAGGATCATTGGACCGCTGTCAAAAACATCCTTAAGTACTTAAGAAGAACTAAGGATGAATTCTTGGTTTATGGTGGAACTGATGAAGAGCTAAGTGTAATGGGTTACACAGATGCCAGTTTCCAAACCGACCAAGATGATTTTAAATCGCATTCTGGATACGTGTCTCTCCTGAACGGTGGCAGCGTGAGTTGGAAGAGTTTCAAGCAGAGCACGATTGCTGATTCTACAACGGAGTCTGAGTATATTGCAGGATCAGATGCAGCGAAGGAGGCTGTGTGGATTAGGAAGTTCATTGCTGAGCTTGGTGTGGTTCTGACCATTGTTGATCCCATAACCTTGTATTGTGACAATAGTGGTGCTATTGCACAAGCCAAGGAGCCCCGGTCCCACCAAAGGACCAAACACATACTCAGGCGTTATCACCTTGTCAGAGAGATTGTTGACAGAGGAGATATCAAGATATGCAAAGTAGCAGGCGAGGATAATGTTGCCGATCCTCTTATGAAGCCTCTTGCGCGGGTCGTACATGAACGACATGTAACGTCGATGGGGATTAGACGCATTGATGAATGTACCTAGTGTAGGAACAGTTCGATTAATGATTGTACCTAGTGCAAGTGGGAGTTTGATGGAAATTGTGCCCTAGGGCCAATCATTTTATATATATGTTTTGTTCAAACATATTATTTTGATTAATTTATAGATGATAAATTATGTTGTGATCATATTATTAGCATGTTTACTATGATAGCGTCCTTGATTAATTATGTGATAATTAATCTAAACTGTCCCTGGTCGATTATTCATGTGGGAATATGAATGAACTAAGACAAGCATGACTTCGGTGTATGGAGTTACACGCATAAAGATGCTTCACGAGAGTCATGGTGTAATAAGTACGGGGTTACAAGTTGCTGGACCGACCCGGAGAGTCCTGCATGGGTTTTAGTCATGACCTAGCCTCTCCTGTACACCTATCACAATGCCCTTAGACCTGAGGTCTTGATTATTCCGGCGTTGTAGATACTGAACTTTGGCCTAGTTCAACGTTGCCCGTAGCAGGGTAGCCAAACAGGCTAGGTACAGGTTTATTTGTTTGTCGTGCTGAGGAATGTGGTTGACCAAGATGGAATTTTGTCCCTCATTAAAGATGAGAGATATTTAACTGGCGCCCTCGATAAGTCTGTCCAAGGAATGTGTGGCCACACAGGGAAATGGGACTAACTCAAGGAATCGAGAAAGTTATGTTTTGGATTATGGATGACTTTCCCGTGCCTAATCCATGACCAAAATATCGTGTGACAATAGGGATTATGACATGTTGGTACTTAGGTTAAATCGGTTTTGTTAAAACGATAACTCACGTGTTTTGGGTAGTCATGATGGCTTTCTAGAGTCCGCTCTCGACTTGTGAGTCATAGAGATGACTTGCTGCCAACTTCACGTGAGGCCTGCTGGGTCACACACGAGCAGGATCAAGATGTCGTAATGGAACACGGATTAGGGTTAATTCGTGAGTCACTTTCGTGACACAATTTAAGACATAGTTGAATGTCTTAGGACATGAAATCTTGTCTTAAATAATATCTACGTTTATGATATTTAAATTTGTTAGACAAGTTTAAATATATTAATTGTTAAATAGTTAATTTGATTAATCTATTTACAATTAAACTCTTGTTAAAAATATTAGGGAATAATAAACTAAAAAAGCTTCCTAAATGTTAGGGGATTATTGATTTATTAAATTCTCTAATATTAGGATAACAAGGACTGAGGGTGGCGCCTCATACTTGTTGATTTTAATAAAAAAAAGGTTTTGTTAATTAGAGTCAAGATTTGAATTTGAATTTGAATTCAAGATTTAATTTTTTTTTCAAGATTCAAAGTTTGAATTAAAAATATTAGGGTAATACATTAATTCAATATTGTTAGGGAATAAATAAGTTGGTTATAACTTCCTAAGAGTTAGGGTTGTTATTTTGATTTATTAAATTCCTTTAAAAAACAAGATGAGGATGGCGCATGGTTTAAATCTTGGAGTGCAAGATTTGATCTTGCATTTTGAATTTAAAATATATGTGCAAATTGATTTTATGATTTAAATATTAAAGGTAATATTTTAAATATAAAATCAATTCCTCATGACTCATTCCAACCAATAGGGTTTGAGCAATCAAGATTTGATATCAAGATTTGATCTTGAGGTGTGAATTTCGAATTGCCTAATGAATTTTGAATTATAATATTAGTGTAATATTATAAATCAAGATTCCCTAAATTATATTAATTATAGAATTAATATATTCAAGATTTTAGGGATTCACTAATTAGATTATGATTCCCCAATTTTAGGAATGAGGAAAATATAAATACCCACACATAGGCAAAGTCGCCTAGTGCTATTTTGAGAGTCAAAATTTCGCCTAACCCTAGCTTGTGAGAGAAAGTCGATTTTCTTCCTAGAGAGAGAAAGTTCGACCTACACCTTATAATTTTTGGGTTTTTGTGTGTGTGTTGCGCCACCCTTTTTCTTGAGATCAAGAATTGTTCTTGATCACTCAAGAACTGTAGATTGGTTCCCATATTCACTTGGGAAGAAGTGAAGGAGGCTAGCACCTGGGCATCTGTCAAACTGCTCGTGTGGATCACCGGTAGAGGAAGAACACTCGCAGTGGGCTTTTAAAACCAGATCAGCCATTGAACCAGCTGAAATAGTGGTTCAAGGTTCAATGGTCCAACCGAGATTCAATTGGGATTAGACCGTTTATAAATAAATAAACAAATGAATAATATAATAATAAATAATAGGCCAACAAAATAATAATTACTAATCATAATTAAGAAAAAGTCTAAAACTGATAAAATTAAATTTAACATGTCATAATTAAGTTCATAAATAGTCATTATAACATAAACATAGTCAAATAAACACAATAAGAAAATAAATCACAATCAGACCAAAAACTAAAACAGAAATAAACCACAATCAAGTAAAAAAAAAAAAAAGAAGGAAATAAACAAAAAGAAAGAAATAAACCACAAAAAGGAAATAAAGGTTTGTCCTATTAACTAAGAAGAGCGACCATTTCGCTTAGTTACAGACTTTATTCACAATAAATTAGTAATAATTAATAGGGTAAAATGCACTTTGGTACCCTGTGGTTAGAACCGAATTTACTTTGCTACCCTGGAAGACAAAATTTGACACTCGACTACCTTGAGGTTTGCGTCGTTAGCACTTTGGTACCATGTGGTTATTTTCCGTCAAGATTTAACAAAAAGTGCTGACGTGACTCAATCTTAGCCGTCGGTTTCTACTAAATCTTATCCGTTAGTTTCTGTTGCAACTTAAACCATATTTCACTCCTCAACAAGATTTCTTTTGTGCGTTTAGGTCCTCTCCCTTTGGTAAAACGGACCAAAAGACAACAAACTAAAAGAATTGAGAGAGTTTTCTACAATTTTATTCCAAGAACTAGAGAGTTATTAAAAAAATAAATTGCAAAAAAATTGTTTAATTTGTCTTCCATTTAAGGTTAAGAAACTTTTATATTTTTCAAAATAGTCTTTCGGGCACAATATAATAAGATTGATTTTCTACAATATATGATCATAATTAATTTAATTATTTTATTAAATATACCAATTGAAATTAAATCACAAACATATTTGACTATTAGATTTTAAAATATTATACTTACTAATAAATTTACGTTAATATTTTTACAAAAATAATTATATTTATTGTAATTATGTATTTTAAAGATAAAATATTATAGTTAGATCATCATATTTTTCTATCATAACTTACTGAATAACTTGCATGAAAAAATAATAGTTTTATTATAATTTCATAAAAAATAAATATTTTAGTAATTTATTAATTTTTTAGTGAAACTAAAGATTAATTATTTAATTTTTAAATTAATTAACGGGAATATTCTTCAAATTAATTATTCAAGTTTACTTTTAAAATTTCATTTAAATAGTTGTATTTGAATATGGGTAGGACTAAATTGCATTTATTTTTCAAATCTAGTTGGGGCCATCAGCAAACAAGGTCAAATTGGTCCTAAAAGTATATCGCTCTTTTCATGGTCAAACAAACAAAGATTGTCATGTCTCTCTCGTTTCAAATTCAAATGCGACGAATTCAGAGCTACTTGTTCCTCTTAACAAGTCATTTGAACTTAAAATGAGATACGAGAGAAATATTATCAACTTCAATAGTTTGGGACTAAAATGAGACATTTTACCAATATTTAGGACCAAAATGAATCATTTCGCAATCATTTAGGACCAATTTGAACATTTTAAAACATAATGGACCAAAATGAACATTAAAAAATACATTTTAGGATCAAAATAACCCTTTGACCTATTCTATATATAATACAGACTTTACATTGTAGAAGCTGAGCCTTGGAAAGGGGAACCATACCGTCGTTGAAGAGATGACAACTATTTTTCCTTTGCTTTTTTTCAAGTGTAGAATCCTAAAATGTGTAGGATACACTAAACCCCAGAAATTTATATCCTACAAAAGCAACATCATATAGTTTAAAATTAAAATGAACATGAAAAGATTTAATCAAACTTAGAAGAAATTAAATGCATGTGTAGCAACAAATGTAATAGTGTTACCATGATTGGAGCCAAATCACATAGATTCCCCATAGACTAATTATTCAAACAGTTTGCCCTGAACAATCCCGGCATTGTTCACCAAATGATCCACGGCCATATATATAAGTAATTAACAATATTCAATCTAACACCGTTTCCTTTTTTTTTTTATAAATTACACTAGTTTGATATCTTGTTTTATGGACTGATTTTATTTTAGTACTTTATTCTTTAAAAAATGACACTTTGATACCTCGTTATTTACACCGTTAACATTTCGGTACCCTATTCTTTAGAAATTAGAAGTGACATTTTGATACACTATTCTTTGCACTGTTAACACTTTAGTACCCTAACAAAGATAGAACATGATAACAAATTGTGAAAGAACAAGGTACCAAAGTAAAATCGATCCATAAAACAGGGTACCAAAGTTTTACCGGTGCAAAAAACAGAGTACCAAAATGTCACTTTTGAAAAAATAGGGTACCAAAATGTTAACCGTGAAAAAAAAAGGTATTAAAGTGTCATTTTTGAAAGATCAAGGTACCAAAGTGTTATTTATTATTATTATTTTTTTTGCTCAAAATGTAATCTTAGATGAGGCAAAACGGTGAGTATGAGTACGTGACATATGTCCCACATAGGAGCCCCTCTCATTGCATACTCATAAGCCAAAGCCTTCATTGTATATATATATTGATTGATATTGATTGATATTGATATTGATATTGATATTGATATTGATTGATATATTGATATTGATAATTAAACACCATTCATTGTTCTTTCATTTTTTTCAAAATAAGCATACACTACATTCTAATTTTAACTAACCTCACCAATTCCTGAAGAGGCTCCTGTGATGAGAGCACAACTTTGCCAGCAAGGCTTTCTTTGTGTTTGAACAATTTGATGAATGGAGAACATAGAAAGTGTAACACAAATGGGAGGCCCAACCACAAGAAATGCAATGAAAGATAATGGAATCAATGTTATATTCAGCATTTCTTTTAACAAATCCATATTCTTCTCTGCGCTTCATCCATGTAATGAGGAAAACTGCGATATATATAATTATCCTTTTGGGATTGCCAGAGGACAAATTGTACCCACTTGTGATTTGTAATTTGCATTGCGTATAGGCATTTAGTTTTCAAGGAGAATTCCATATTTCCATTAACGTGGAAGCTTAAATTGATTCACCCAACATTGATACATCTAAATATAGTTGAGAAAGTGATACTATATAAATTCAGATTTGGCATGTAATTATCAAAAGCTAAATATCTTCATTCTGCAGTATTGACACCGTTCAATTCCAAGAAATGCATATGCAGCATTATTTGATAGAAGAGACTTGAAAACTATGAAAAAGAAAAAAAAAAAAAAANAAAAAAAAAAAAAAAAAAAAAAGGAGAATGGGGACTAAAGTGCAATTGTTGAGAAACACTTCTAGCGTTCTATCTGTATGGTTACATGACTAATATTGTAAACTCTTTTGATATAGTCTACAATCTTATCCAGCATCATATCTGCATCAGCTTCAGGCCTAATTTTAACATGACAAGCAAGCAAAATCTTACCAACTGTGATTGCCCATATGTGAAGCTCATGAACAGCCACTACTTCATCCATGTCCAAAAGCCCTCTCTCGAGCTTCGTCGCGTCTATCTCACGTGGTGTGCTCTCCATCAGGACTTCGAGTATGTTTCGCAACATATTGATAGTTGTCCCCAAGACCACTACCGAAAATATTAGCGTGCAAATCAAGTCGACTATCTGCCACTCTGGCTTATACCAAATGATTGCTCCCCCAATCATTACGCCAACACTCTGGATCGAGTCCCCAAGTACATGGAGATAAGCCCCCTGCACATTGATGTTGCGTTGCTTTTTCTCCTCCGGTCTTCCCTTTGATCCGCCAAGAAGCGGATCACTAGCATCACTATGGTGGGCGTGATCTTCATGAGTATGATCATGGTGATGATGATCACCTCTTGAATACTTTTCATGATGATGATGTGTAGACACTACAGATCCATGGCTATGGCCATGGTCGTGGCCATGATCATGTTCACCGTGCCCGTGTCCATGTCCATGTGCATGATCATGACCCAGTAATAGAGCCATAATGATGTTAACCACAAGACCAAATGCAGAAACTAAAAACATCAATAAGCCATTAACTTCACGAGTTCCATCAACAATTCTCTGAATGGCTTCGTACAACAAAATCCCGGCAAGCAACCATATTAGTTGGATAGAAACCAAGGCCCCAAGAATCTCTATCCTGAAAAATCCGTATGACTGACGAGGGGTGGCTTCCCATCCGGCAGCCCATAAAGAAAATAATGATATGGCAAAGGCTGCAACATCTGAAAGCAAATGAGCTGCATCGGTCAATATTGCAAGACTATTAGCTTTGATGCCTCCGAAAACTTCAACGCTCATGAAAATAACACATAGAACCACTGCCTTCAAAAGTTTTCGCATGGAAGTCGACCGTTCCTTTGAATCCTTAGAGATGGATCCAGCATCTGCAAACCCACATGGTGCTTCCCCACAAACCTTACTTCCTGCAAGAGTCCTTCCACCATCCGAAGAGTCTCCATGGATGTCAATAACTTGTCCATGCTGAGAGCTTTGTGCTTCCATCTGATAAATATTGGTTCAGTACATAAGAGATTGCATGATTCCACAAACACTTCTCAAGAAGTAGAATGCCACAAGTGAAAAAGTAAGCAACAATAAAACCACTATGGGCAACAAAACTAAAATGAAACAACAGCACAAGGCAAAGCCAAAAGAAGACCTCAAACACTGGTGCTTGAACAATATACATTTAGAATGTTACCTAGGTAAATAATATGTCATTGACAAGATAGACATATGAGGCATAAATTATCTATTGAATAATGATAGAAAGATTGTAACCATAGTTGTTAACACCTAAAAGCATACTGTAAACTACAAATTCCTAAGCATTTAGGAGAGAACAATAAGAAGTTTCGCAATTTTGCATTGTACAAACCCAAGCTTCCAAGTTCAACTTTAGATGCAAATTCAAAGGAAAAAAACAACAAGGTGTGTTCCCATGAGAGGCAAGCACGTGGAAGGAATACAACATTCTTCAAAACCTCGGTCAGCAATCACCGTGTTTTCAAGCAGAGTATGACTATAAATCAAAACACAGAAGAACGATTGATTACTTAAGTCTTAAACACACATATACTTCTGACTTCTGAGACTCTAACAAGGATAACAATCATATCCACAGAATTCTTCAACAAGAAAACTACCAAGTTTAGAAGTGAAAAAGATATTGCACTAGATAAGCTATAAATTGGACAAATTATTGACAATATTTTTAATGAGCTTCACGCATGAAGTGCAAAATATATTTACAAAAATGAACATAAATGAGTTCTAAAAAATCGTTCCACACTCGGAGCAATAGAAGGTCCAGCTCTTGAGAGCTCGAGCTTCATATAGCAAAGCACAAGTTCAAAATAACAAAACAACAGGTGAAAGCCAACAAGGTCAATCAATTAAGGACATACTTAATTCAAACTAACTAAAAACTTCAAACCTACAACACAGGAGGACCACCAAATTAGAAACAAATAGTCATTGTTGTGTAATCAATACAGGGGTCCTAGATGAAAGCACATAAATGCTCATAGAAATAGTGTATAAGTATGACTATAAACGCGAGGAATAAGGCAACATAATATATTGTAGTCACATCATCTTAATTTCGAATAAAAGCTTCAACGATCCAGACAAAGCACAACCACATTTAATTCAGCAACACCAAAGGGCCATACATAAAATAAACTCATAAAAGTTAACTAACCAAGAAGAACTAACATATATGTTCATTTAACACAAAAACATGTATAACATAAAAGGGCAAAAGCTGAATCGGCAAAACACATTCCATAGCTTTAGATGATTGGGACAAGACAAAAGGGGCTCAGCTCATAAACCCAACATTTCAATTTCGACGAAACAAATACGTATGGAGTAGTGAATCTTACATTAAAACTGATGCTCACTTCACTAGTTCACTTTAAGCTTGTGATTTCATCTTCAAAACACAATCTCCAGGATCAGCCACTGGTAAAGCGAAAGAAAAAACCTTAGAAACAGAGGCAAAACAAAATACAAATATGAATATTCAAGTAAACAGAATACCCACATGAAGATTAAAAAAAATTTGTCGTCTTTATTCAAAAAGGAATAGCAGAAAAGGGAAAGAATGAAGTGGGAAAATACGAATCTAGAAAACGATTGGATTAGAGTACCGAGATTTCAACGAATGATTTCAGTGAACTCAAGGGGTTTCACTCTAGGAATCTCCCTGAGGGTTTCTGTGACTGTATAATTTAATAATGCTACTCCATAGATTTAGAATTGGAAAGGATCATTCTGAATCTTCTGGAATGATGGTTAACTTGATTTGGGTGCCTAAAATTACGAAATCTACGGTGGGAGTCGTTGACCTGATTAACCCTTAAACAAGAATAATACTAGGAATAATGCCAAAAGTAATCGTCGTTTGAATTTTATATTTTATCAGGAAATATTAATAAATTTATATTATATTTTTTGGTTGTTTTAAAATATTTTTTAAATTATACTTTTTTTTATGTGTCTTATAATCTATTTATCTATTATTCTATTATATTATATAAAATTGTGTCCACATAAATCTTCTCATGGGAACTCGCTATGTCATCTCTTGAAAACTCTCTAAAATTGTTATGTCATCCTCTAAAAACTCTTTCAAAATTTTACAAAAAGTATAATTATGAAAAAAAATTATAAATAAATTATGACAATAGATGTAATTGAGGGTTTGATGTAGAGTAGAATTTCATGTAAAATCATATCAAATCTTTTATATAGATTAGAATCATATTGAAAAAAAACCCTCTAAAATTACCATGTCATCTCCTAAAAACCATCCTAAAATTTAAAAAAAAAAAATTATGATAAAATAAAAATAAATGAAAATAAATTCTGACAATTGATGGAACTCAGAGTTTGATCTAAAGTGGAATTTCACATAAAATCATATCAAATCTTTTCAATAGGTTAGAATTCTAGTGCCGATTAAAATAAGAGTCTTAGAGAGTTAAGTCACTTTTTAAAATCAAATTTAAATTTTAAACTAAAGAGAACACTCTCTTGAGTTTTGAGTCTCTCAATTTCTCAAGGTAGCTTTACTCTGGACTCTTTCTCTTCATTCTCTTTTCTTTTATGATATAAGATAATATATATTGATAATACTTTAAAGGTCAAAGTGCAAACTTGGTCTCATATGTTTTGCTTATTTTCCAATTTGGTCCTATATTTTTCTTTTGTACTTTTGGTCTCATATCTTTGCAAAAAGTTCTAATCTGGTCCCAGATTTTTTGGTCAAATTACAGAATTAGTCTCATATCTTTGCAAAGGATCACACTCGATAAGTTTACATCATTTTTTTAATTTGAAATGTTAACTAGTACTATAATAATATCAATAATAAAAAATTTAATTTTAATTTTTGTAGCTAACTTTTTAATAGATTTCATGATTAAATATATAATTTATCCCGAGAATTTTGTAATAAATTTATTTGCATAATTCAATATTATGTTAATGCTTTTGTTATAAATCTTAGGCAAAAAATCTGTTGGTGCCCCAAACATTTGGGGTCATTTTCAATTATGCTCCCAACGTTTGTTTTGTGTTAGTTATGCCCCCAATGTTTCACATTGTTGTCAATTATACCCTAACCTCAAATTTTTTTTGGGCCAAAATCCTATTTTAGTCCCTCAAGTTTGCTCAAAGTTTCGTTTTGGTCCCTCAAGTCTACGATGAATTTTTCGGCGAGATACACGGCGACTCTGATGACTACGAAAACTCCTAAATCAAGGTGTTTTGACCTCCTGAGTTCAATGAAGACCTCCATTTTGCGAAAAAATGACTGGCAAGCTGTCGAAATTTTACTAGTCGCCAAAAATCATATTTCGGGTCATTCGTTCGCAAAATGCAGGTCTCCATTGAACTCAGGAGCTCAAAAAACCTTGGATTAAAAGTTTTCATAGTCGTCGGGACCACCGTGTATCTCGCCGAAAAGTTCATCGGAGACTTGAGGGACCAAAATGAAACTTTGAGTAAACTTGAGGGACCCAAATAGGACTTTTGCCTAAAAAAATTGAGGTTAGGGTATAATTGAAAACAATGTAAAACATTGGGGGGCATAACTGACACAAAACAAACGTTGGGGGCATAACTGAAACTGACTCTAAATGTTAGGGGCACCAACAGATTTTTTGCCTAAATCATAAGATTTAAGAATTTTTTAAATTTGATTTATTTAAAACTTTGTCATCAAATTTATTGATTATAAGAGGATATGTACATCAAAGAAATATGTCATTTATCTTAGAACTAATTGCACAAAACAAGATTTCATTATCAAATTTGTCTTTCAAAACAAAATTTTAAAGTGTATATATACTGTACGAAGTTGATATTTAGTATAATTTATTTGTACAAATAATTAGTATTTGAATTTCAAAATTTTGTTTATTTTGTTCTATAATTTATGGGATTAGACTATGACCTGATCAATATTATCAATATATGTCAATATCTTAGTTATATACAGAGATTATTGAGTCATTGGGTTATAGATAGATAACTTGATGAAATAATGAAATTCTAGAATCATGAAATTCCAAGAGTTTGACATCAATGCAATCTATTAATTTAATAGCATTAAAAAAATATCTGGTCTAAGTGCACTTTTAGTCCCATAACTTTGGCTAAGGTTTCAATTTGGTCCCATAACTTTTTTTGTTGCACTTTTGGTCCCATATCTTTTACTCAAGTTGCAGATTTGGTCATGTGTTACATTTTTGGTCCCATATCTTTGGTTCATGTTACATAATTGGTCCTATATTTTTTAGTCAAGTTGCAGAGTCGGTCCCATATATTTGGGTCAGGTGCAAAATTGGTCTCATATATTTGGATCAAGTGGGACTGGCGGTGAAACTTTTTGCAAAGATATGGGACCAATTCTGCAACATGACCAAAAGATATGGGACCAAAAGTGATACGGGACCAAATCTGCAACTTTTTGCAAAGATATGGGACCAAAAGTGCAACAAAAAATGTAATGGGACCAAACTGAAACCTGAGTAAAAGTTATGGGACCAAAAGTGCACTTTGACCAAAATATCTGATCTACAACGAGACTACAATCTATTTTATGGAAGGTTGTTCCCAAAATAGAAATTTTATCTTAGACCCAAAATAACCTAAAAGAAGTTTTGGACAAAACAATGAATCATTTAGTATTTGAATTTCAAAATTTTGTTTATTTTGTTCTATAATTTATGGGATTAGACTATGACCTGATCAATATTATCAATATATGTCAATGATCTTAAGGGGCGTTTAGTATGATAATAGGCCCAATAATTAGAAGGCTCAATTGACAGAAGATGCCCTTGGCCCAGCACACCATAGGCCCACAGGGTAGGGCGAGAACGCCCTTAGCCCTGCTAAGGCAAGGACGCCCATAACCATAGAGGGCATGGGCGCCCACGGAGCATAAGGACGCGAGGAATAAGGAAACATTCCCTGAACCAATCAGGAACCAATCAAGGATCAACCAAGATCCACTATCAATCAAGACAGATCCCCCAGAGATCTCTGCCTTGGCCATCAAGGCGCCCTACACAAATAAGGAAATAGTGACTCACTTATCCTTAATTAAATCTTCCTACATGAAATAGGAAAGATTATGATTCACCTCCTATATCACTCAAGATACCTCTTCTACAATCAAGGAAGTTTCCTTAAACGGACTCTCCTCAATAAGCCTATAAATACAAGATGGTAACTCTATGAAAGGTACGTAACTCACGTTATTCACGCTACTCATGTTAGCTTATACTCTTACTAACTTAAGCTTCGGAGGTGAATCACAGGGGAGCCCCCCCTGTGGTTCATTGTCTTGCAGGAAAATCTTGCAGTGAACTGGGAAACGACCCCCGACCAAATCCTGGTTCATCACTGGCGCCGTCTGTGGGGAACAAATCCAAAGCTTTGTTCCTCTAAAAATTTTGAGCATGGAAAAAACAGAGAAATTTTTCGATCTAGGGAGTAAATAATACCTCTTTATTATTTACTTGTTATATTATTATTGTTTAAAAAAAACAAACAAAAACAAAAAAAAGAGGGCAGTGTTCGTGCGAATCAAAAAAAAAAAAAAAACCAAACCAAAAACCCAACTTCGACTCTCACGGAGCGTTGCTTTTCTGGGTTTCTTCTCGTCGGACAAACGCCGCAAAAACGTCACCACCATCGTCTTCGCACGACCTCGCCGCTCTGTCGCTCGCTGCGTGCCTCCGTGCCTGTTGCCGTCAGCTCGATTTGTAACAGCTCCGCCGCGCGAGTTCGTAACACCACGGAGCACTCTCGCTGCTGCCACCGCCGGACACGACTCCGCCGTCGATCATCGCAGACGCTGTCACCGGCCGGATCTGGAGGACCACCGCCGTTCTCCGCTGTAAAGGAACTGCCGCGGAAGAAGCCCTCTCCATCCTTCCTTCTCACGGAGCTCTCTCCGACTCTATTTTCTCCGCAACTCATCCGCCATCGGTGCTACCGCCGGTCTTCTCCTCTCCGACGAACGCGGCAGACTCCGCCGCTGTTCCACGATTCGGAGACTCCGCCGCTGTTCGCGAACTCCGCCGCTGTTCCACGATTCGGAAACTCCGCCGCCGTTCCACAAGTTGGAGGGTCCGCCGTTTAATGTTCTTGCTCGCGATTTGGAAAACGCCAATAATCGGGTAACCTCTTCCAATTTTTCTCTTTAACCTTGTTCTGGAAATTTGTCATTTGTTGCTATTCTATTGAGATTGGGTTGAGGATATCTGACCGTGAACTAGGCTTAGACTAGTCAAATGAAATATCTGATTATGAACTGAACTGATTAATCAATAATTTTTCTGCTGAATTTATGATTCTTGCATTTTTGGACATAGACTTATGACTTGGAATTTTTATTGAACTTCACCTGCTGATTTTCAAGTAATCTACACGCTTGGGTCATATTTATCCTCTTCAAAATAAATTTTGGCATCAATGATTGAATCATGGAGATTAAATTTTTATATTGGGATGCATGGAAGCCTATATCTTGCATCCTAATTGAGGTGCCGCCAACGGCACGGGCGCCTCTACCATAAAAATAGGCACCGATCGAAGCATGGAAGCCAATGTGAATACAGGCGCAGACGCCAGGGCGAATACAGGCGCTGCCGCGAACATAGTTTTATCAGATAAGTTCAACTTCTAAAAATTTCTTTGGTTACGAACTTGCTATTCGCCATTATTTAAATATATGCATGCTTAATTGCTTACCTGTTTGCCCAGCCTTATTTCAAGAAGCCTGTTGATTTTGAAATTCCAATCGTATGGCTATGCACTGTGTATATGGCTATCTACACAACATTGATACATATGACTATTCACTAATTAATCCCAAAATTTCAAAAATGGGTACTGGAAGATGAGATCGCTATCAAAGTCCTATATTACACTCTGTCAGTTCTGTAATGACTATGCATGTCTTTTAGACTCATACATACCTTTCTTTCATGCCTATAATCACTTTTAACATAAGTTACGATAACGTTTTTACTGTGCAGTTTAGTCCCTTTCTTACCCATGAGTTTTACATTGAGATGGATGACTGTTCTTGTCACTTAAAACCAAATACATGCATTTATAGAATTCCACATATGTCAATCTTATGTGCATTTATTTTCCTGGCATATGGTGCATGAACGCCATTATACATTCATACATACGCATTTATATGCTTTACTCACTCTCTTGGTTGGAGAACATTTACGTCACTTGCAAGTCCCAAACAATGTAATTCATATAGGTTGTGTTTAAAACTCAGCTTTCACTCCAATTTGCTTATCTATGATTTTTTAATCATCCAAATCTTGTATCTATTGACATAGAAATTTCATTTGAAAACTCCTCTAAGCATAGAGGATTAATGCGATAACTGAACATCGCAGTTAGCGTTTGATGCTGTTTACATAATTGCTATTATTGCACCTGTAAAACATGTCTTGGATTTTAAAACCAGAATTGTTATTTTTGCTGATGGTTTTTTGCGAAGCTGTGACTATACAAGAATGTCACGAACACTTTATTCGAATGTCGAAAATGTCAAAATATTATATATTTCAATTATGAATCTAGACACAATCATTCACTCCTACTTTAGTTTTGGGAGATATACGCGCATGTTGGAAGAAGGTATGATGCCACCTCTATTCACTTAGTATGCTAACAAGCACTGTCTTGGCATTAATATTATGTGATGACTCATCAGCTTCTTTATTTAAGAACTCAGGCACTTCTCAGCACTTGGAAATCCTTACACCGGCGTCACCGTAAGTACGGGCGTTGTTGTAAGCGTAAGCACCGCAGTACGCGAGGCGCCGCTATGGATATGGGCGCCACCATAAAAATGACTGAGCAATTAAAAATGGCTGATAATTTTTGCGTTTTGAACTTTACAAAAATTCAATAAGGTGGGACAAAAAAGCCTCCCAACTTGGAACATTTCATGGAAAGGAGAGAGTGGTATACTCTAAATGAACAATGGTGTAAAAATGTCTTGTTATTGATTATTGTTCTCAATTCTTTTGCTGGATTCATTTATCTTTAAACTAACAGTTTATACTTAAATTATATTAGACAGATGTCTAGCCAAAATCGGCGACAAAGCCTCAGATAAATTATGGACATGGAAAGCTAGTGGACTCGATCCAAACAACATCCACATTCACAGTGAAGAAAACAAAAGTCACGCCTCCTCAGGCGCCTGACACACACCGAGCCTAATTAGGCAAAAATCTACAGTTACAAGACAAAACAAGGCCTTGGCGCCAATTGTACTGTGATTTTATATCAATGAAATCCACTTTCTTTCTTTCAACAATTAATAGAGTTAGCGCTGCTCGAAGGGACGCCCTCGGAACAGCAGCGAAAACGCCCTCGAAGGAGCCTTGTGAGTATGACACTCACTACCATGCGGACCGACCCTCCCTTGGATGACTAGTCAAAACTTAGCGTATGATGGAGATTGTGCCCTAGGGCCAATCATTTTATTTATGTGTTATTTGAACATATGTATTTTTGATTAATTTATAGAGATAAATTATGTTGTTATCATATTATTAGTGTGTTTACTATGATAGCATCCTTGATTGATTATAAGATAATTAAATCTAAAACTGTCCCTGGTCGATCATTCACGTGGGAACGTAAAGAACTAAGACCAGCATGACCTCGGTGTATAGAGATACATGCACTAGATGCTTCTCGAGAG
>QANZ01025057.1:92994-139008 GCA_003254925.1 Chamaecrista fasciculata | reverse complement strand
GGCATATAAGAAAAAAAAAAAAAAAAGGAAAAAGAAAAAAGTGACTTCAAAATGAAACTAACGGAAGTTTGCTTTTGGAAGTCGCGAGAAAACGGTGAGGCGGTTTTGGAAGGAGAGAGGATTTCTGGGATTGAAACCTTAGTCGTTAAGCGAAATTAGAAGTACTCGGATTAGAAGTAGATAATGAAATGATGATTTTATGTAATGAAATGGTAATGAGAAAATTATGTAATGAAAATGGTGTTTTGATTAGTTTGAGATGTAATGAAAAAAATAGGATGTGAAATTATGAAAAAGGGTGTGTAATGATTGTGGTTAGTTGAAATAAATATATAGTTTTTTTAAATTGTATAGGGTAGAATTGATAATTGATAATGGAAATAGATAGAAATAAAAGAATAATATTTTGACTTTTTGGTTGTGGTGGTTATGAAATGAAATGGTAATGAAATTGTCTCGGAATTTGTTCTAGATGTGAATATTTGTAATGAAGGCTGAAGTAGTACTATGTAATGAAATGAAAGGACCAAAATGTAAATAACATAAAAATTTTTAAAAACCTACCATTTGGTTTATGATTTTATATAAATTGAACGAATCGGTCCTTACGAAAGTGAAATATATCTCTTGACCCATAAAAAATTGCATTCATCAACGATTGGGTTTCTATATTGCAAACTTTCCTCCAAAAAATAAATTGAAGGACCAAAATGTTATCCACGAAAAAAATGTGGGACCAAAAATTATATATTAATCAAAACGGTTTGTCTTTTTGCGGGTAATAATATGACCGTTGATCTTCACGCATGAGCACATCGCATCATCCACTCTTCTTCCACTATCGGCCTCTCTCGTATACCCATATATATACTGGAGGAGAGACCAAAATGTATATTTTTTGTGTCTGAATTATATATTTTATATCATGGACTAAAATGTAAATAACATGATTAAATTATTTTATTTTAAATTAATATAAATTATAAATTATATATAGTTTTATTTTAATTTCATAGACTATAGTTTTAAACATGGACGACCAAAAAGGGGTGGAGCCATATAATATAAGATATATGATAAACTAGAAAATGGATTGCACTTACCTAGTTCAACAGATGTAGGCTGCGAGAGCAAGTAATCGTCCAAGTATCTGCAAGAACTCCGCTGAGGGAGATCGTGGGTCACGACCTTAGTCACACCCACGTTCTCCAGTCTCCTGGCGCCCGCCAAGCAAGACGACACGCAATCACCCACGATTGCCTTGCTCCGCAAATCTCGGTCTCCACCACCTCCGCTGGTGGAGATCGTGTTTGGCTACGTGGTGCGCCCCGCGCGCTGACCACCTCTCTCCCCCTGCTCTATAAATAGAGTTCAACTCAACAGTTTAAGATTAGCTACTCTTCGCCTCTCAGAATTCTCTCACTCTCATATCTCTCATTTACTAACTTGAGCGTCAGAGTATTCTTCGCAGGGCCCCCTGTGAAGTTCTTGCAGATACTTGGACGATTACTTGCTCTCGCAGCCTACATCTGTTGAACTAGATAAGTGCAACCCATTTTCAAGTTTATCAATATATATGTTAAAATATATATACACATTATATTATGGCTTAAGTGCACTTTTGGTCCCAATACTATGACTGAGGTTTCAATTTGGTCCCATAACTATTTTTGTTGCAGATTTGGTCCCAAACCTTCGCAAAAAGTTTCACCGTTAGTCCCCTGGTCACTTCCGTCCAATTTTCGCCGTTAAGTGTGACGTGGCAGTCTGACTGGGATGCTGACGTGGCAAAATCAAATGAGATGGAGTAAGTTAGGATCAATATGTAACATTTCATAACTTCTCTGGACTGAACGCATAATTTTATCCCAAATGAATTGCCTTCTTCTTCTTCTTCTTCTTCGTTTTCTTCTCCTTGTTCATCGTCTTCGTCGCCTCGTGGTTTGAAGGTAAAGGAGAAGGAGAACGAAAGGAACGCGTCCACGACGTCGTCGGCCAAGTATGACGATGAAGACGAGGAGGAAGAGGACGTTTGTCGGATATGCCGGAACCCTGGTGACGCTGATAATCCTCTCATCTCCACGGCTCTTGCATTGTTGGATCTAAGTCTTAATATTCTCTATCTTAATTTTTCTTACAATTTGTCTTCGTCATTTTCAGATATGTGCTTTTGGTTCATTCTTCATTCATATTTGTCCCTAACTTTCCAGATTCGTTCAATTAATTTGCATTTCATATCAAATCACAATTTCAACTTTTGGTTAACTCAAAATCGTGCCTAACATTTCCTAGATCTGCAGTCATTGTAGTCTGTAATTTGTAATTTTAAGTCTTTCTTTCATGTTACTTAGGGCTTACAGTCTGAGAAATTTGTTTCTTGTGGTTCTTCACATCTTTGTTGTATGATTCTGGAAATGTGTTTCACGATCTCTTCCAGCTGTCTTAACAAATGCGCCGTCAAATCCGCGAGTTTCGCCTTGGCGTTGTCGACGTCCTTGTGGTCGGGGCGGTCTCCGAGGACCTTAAGCATGGATCGGGTCTGAGCGACGTCGTAGATGGTTCGCGTCATGGAGGCCAAGACTTGGAGGGAAGATGAAGAAGTCGTTGCCGCCGCGGGAGGCAGAACGCGAGGTTGTTCGATGTCGAAACTAATGGATCCGAAATCGCTGAAGGAGTTTGAGTTAGGGAGTGTGGAAGCCAGAGAATGAAGAAGAAGAAAACGAAGAAGAAAACGAAGAAGAAGAAGAAGGCAATTCATTTGGGACCAAATTATGCGTTCAGTCCAGAGAAGTTATGAAATGTTACATATTGATCCTAACTTACTCCATCTCATTTGATTTTGCCACGTCAGCATCCCAGTCAGACTGCCACGTCACACTTAACGGCGAAAATTGGACGGAAGTGACCAGGGGACTAACGGTGAAACTTTTTGCGAAGGTTTGGGACCAAATCTGCAACAAAAATAGTTATGGGACCAAATTGAAACCTTAGTCATAGTATTGGGACCAAAAGTGCACTTAAGCCTTATATTATTATAATATGTATATATATATTTTTGGTCGAAATGTATATATATATAGAATATATCATTTTAACTTTTTAAGAGTTAAATTATGTATTTTAAATTTTTTTCAAAAGATTAAATTAGAGTGTTGGTGCTTTCTGCCACTAGGGTATTGGTAGTGGGGAGTGAGTGAATTTCTGGAGAGATAAATGGGTGGGTGATGGTACTGTTATTGCTGATTTTGTTATGGATGATGGGGATTGTATTGATTATAGTAAGAGAGTGTGTGATGTGGTTGACTGGAATGGGGAGTGAAACTTTGATAATTTTGGGGATATGTTTCCTCATGATTTTATGTTGAAGATAAAGGGGATACATCTTCTCGTGGGGAGTTTTTCTAATGAGTTATTGTGGGAGGGATCTTCTTCTAGTGTTTTCACGATTAGCTCATGTTACAGGAATCTCATGAAGGACAGATTGGGAGAGAAGAATAATCTTTGGAAAGTTATTTGGAAATGGGGTGGTTTGGAGAGGATTAAATTCTTCCTCTAGCTTGCTGCCCATGATAGGCTGTGTACGAATATCAGAAGATCGAGAAGGAGTGGTTGCTGTCATGTTTTTGGTGTCTGTATTAATCAGGATGAGTCTATTACGCATGTTTTGAGAGATTGTCCTATTGCCAGAAGAGTCCGGGAGAGTATTTTACCTGCGGGCAGACTTCAGTCTTTTTTCAACCATGATCTTTGTGATTGGTTCTTGTTGAACTTGAATGGTAAGTTGGTGGGGATGAATTGGTGTATTTCCTTTGGAGTGACTGTTTGGCGGATTTGGAAATGACGCAATAGAAGGATCTTTGATCAGAGCTTTACGTTTCTTGAAAATCCTAAGTGGATTGTGTTAAAGTGGGTGGATTGGATTTTGAATGCGCAGGTGAAAAAGTCGAGAGTTTTACCTGTCACACCAGGCAGATCTGGTCGTCATATTGCTTAGAAGCCTCTGTCGATAAATTGGGTCAAGATTAACACTGGCGGTGCTGTTTGTAAAGATTCTTCCTTGGCAGCGTGTGTGGGGTGTCTTTAGAAACCCTGATGGCCTTTGGTTGGGGGGATTTGCAAGGAATTTGGGTAGTTGTGGTGTTTTAGATGCAGAGTTTTGGGGGATCTGTGAAGGTTTAAGATCGGCATGGGATATGGGGTTTCGTTTGGTGGAAATTGATTCTAATTCCTTGGTTGCTGTCAACCTGATTAATAGTAGGAATGCGATTCAACGGAGTAGACATGGTTGGTAGTGTTTTGCTTCGTACGATTCACTCTTGGTTGCAGAAAGACGGGATTGTGAGGGTTTCCCACATGTTCCGGGAGGGGAATTGTGCGGCTGATTGTCTTGCGAGTCTTGGCATGAAGCTAATCTCTAATGTTATTTTTTGACATAATCCTCCCGAGTGTTTTAGGTTGATTTTGTTTAGTGATGTCGTAGGCTCTGTCTTGCTCAAAGGTTTTTAGGGTTTTTTCTATTTTCTTTCTGTTTGGCCTTTAGGCCTCTTGTTGTTACCGAAAAAAAAGGATTAAACTAGAGTAAATTAATAATTTAATCCTTGAAAGATTAAAATACACATTTAATCTCTAAAAGATTAAATACTTTTTAGTCCCAAAAGATTAAAATAATATATTATTTAATTCATAAAAAGAACTAATTAGTTATCGTTTTGATCTTTTATAGATTAAACTATATATTTTAATATTTGAAAGACTAAATTGTCAGTTTTATAATCATTCAAATACTAAATTATTAATTTAATCATTAAAAGATTAATTTAACAAAATTTCAAAGATTGAATTTGTTAGATGAAATCATGAATCCCAACCAACAAGTGTTTGATGTAACGGTTTGGTAAGCTACATCTTAGGGAGAGGACCCAAGTTCGATCCCTAGAGTTGACATTGTTGGGCATGACTTATTTCCATCCATTTTTCTGTTAAAAAAAAAAGACAATTGATTTTTAACTCCTAAAAGTTTAAATTTTTGCATTAAGGACCTTTTTCTTTATAATAGAACCAAAATATAAGAAAGAAAAAATAATTGGGGGCTTTTAGTTTATTTCACCCCTCTTTCTCTCTTGTTCATCCACTTTCTCTAGAAAACTCGTCCGGATCTGATCGTCGCCGCGCCGTCACCGCCGTATTCCACCGCGTCATCTTCGTCTTCCTCGTCGCATCTAGGTGACCCGTAACCATCGACTCCCCACTCTTCATTTGCCATGTCGATCCAAAACTCACTCAGCGGCGAGAAGATCGGAGTTGGAAGGACCGCCGGCATCACGGGACATGACGGCATATCGTCGCCGTTGCGAGATCTCTTGGAGAGGATCAAGAACGACGTCGTATTTCGCGGCGCGTATCGAGATTCAAACTTGTTCTTGTTCTGATGAATATGAAATCGACGGCCTTTCAATTATTTTTTCTGGAGATGATTCGGGCCTGATTCGGCTCCGATCTAGGTCACCTAGATGCGACGAGGAAGACGAAGATGACGCGGCAGAATACGGAGGTGACGGCGCGGCAACGATCAGATTCGGACGAGTTTTCTGGAGAAAGTGGATGAACAAGAGAGAAAGAGGGGTGAAATAAACTAAAAGCCCCCAATTATTTTTTCTTTCTTACATTTTGGTTCTATTATAAAGAAAAAGGTCCTTAATGCAAAAACTTAAACTTTTAGGAGTTAAAAATCAATTTTGTCTCTTTTTTTTAACAGAAAAATGGATGGAAACCGTTAGAGGGACCAACTTTGTCAAGTTTTGCATAACTGGGGGACCAATATGGAACGAAAAATAACTGGGGGACCAATTTGGAACACTGAGCATAACTGGGGGACCAAAATAGGACTTTGGCCAAAAAAAAATGATGAAACCCATGACAACCTGCAATTACAATAATACCCTCGCGAACCTGAAATGAAATGACTTAACGTACGTGGCGAACTTTCCTGGAAGGCCTTGATGGGAGATTTTGTCCTTCTATCTTATATTATATGGCTCCACCCCTTTCTGGTCGTCCATGTTTAAAATTATAGTCTATGAAATTAAAAATAAGAGAAAATTTACTATTTGGTCTCTCTTTCTTTACTAAGTTAACAATTTAGTCTCTTATTTATTTTACATACATATTTGCGTGTCCGTTAGAGCACGCAAAGCCCCTAGTACTTTATATGGGTTGGTAAAGAAATTTATTATCTCTTTTATTTTGCCTGGTTTTCGTGAAAGCAAATAAATCTTAAAATACTACATATTTGTATGGATTAACTAACTATTGTTTTTATCTGCATTAAAAAATGATAAGAAATCATACTTGAAGTCTGAATGGGTTGGTAAGGAAATTTAAAATCTCATTTATTATGTGGTTTCGTCATAAGGAAATGAATCTTTAAAGTAAGTGTTTTTTGCATTAAACGGAGTGATAAATTGATCAAATCTACTATAATGAGTATCTCGTGAAAGGATTTTTTTTTTTTTTTAATGACAAAAGTTATATCAATTTTTCATTTTCTAATAACATTTTATCTTTTAGTCAATTATATTATTTTTTATGTCCATCTAAGATAAAATTCATTGTGATTTTCAATATGAACTACAATTCAACTTTTTTTAATAATGTTATATTACATATTAATAGTCATATAATAATTAATTTATTAATTGAAATAAGACTAAAAGAGGGTGCGTTTGGATGCGCCTTTATCTCCCTTTATCTCTCATTTATCTCCCATTACTCCTTTAATACCAGAGTTACAGTAAAAAATCTTGTTTGTTTCACAGCTATCTTCCCCTCCTTTATTTTTCTCCTTTATCTCTAATTTATCTCTCCTTTAACTTCTCAAATTACTAACATATCCCTACTCAACTATCTATAATTACCTACTTTTTACTATAAAATAATAAAATACTCAAAGGGTATATTTGTAAATTGCATATTAAAATATTTTTATTTATTACCCTTACAACTTTCTCTCTCTATTCATCTTTTCTTACTATTTTTTTTCTTACTCNGTATATATATAAGTAATATTTTTTGTAGTGTAAAAATATAAAAACAAAATTCAAACCATAGGGTCAATTGGTAATTTTTGAGGGACCTATTTGTATATGTATCCAAAACTTTAAAGTTCTCATTTTAGTTCCTAAATAATATGTATCCAGGGACCTATTTGTACTTTTTTGAAAAAAATTTGGGTCAATTGGTAATTTTTGTAAATTTATTATGGTTAAAATTACAAAATAGCTCCAAAGGGTACCAAAGTGTCAGGTTTCAAACCACAGGGTACCAAATTGAAATAGGGTCAAACCACAGGGTACCACCGTGTAATTTACCCAAAAAAGATACATATTGGCCCATCATTCAGTATATGGCTAATATTTTTGGTTCTACAACTACTAAAGAAGAAAATTTTGAAAAATACATAATTCATACCCTAGAAAATATACATTTTGGTCCCTCCTATATTATATACATGGGTAATATTTTTTGTAGCATCAAAATTTTAAAATAAAATTAAAAGACGGTAAAAAGAAAAAATATATAGTCTAGTCCCCAAAATTTTACAATTCACTACTCAAAAATTACATTTTGGTCCCACATTCACACCTCCATCCTCCTTTATCTTACCACTCCAAAAACCTCCTTTATTAACTTCTTCCTTTAGCACAAATTTCGAGGCAATCATTACTCATACTACTTTTTTAACACCAAAACCCAAAAAAAATAACCACTCCTTTATCCTCCTTTATTTTTACCATTTTTACCCCTATACAAATTTAAAATACCAATACAATTATTTCAACCCACCACAATCATTACATACCCTTTAAAATAATTTCACATCATAATTCCTCCTTTATCTCTCATTTTCCCAAACAACATTTATTAAAAACCTCTTTTATAACACAAATTCTTTACCTCTCCTTTATTACCTCCCCCATTCCTTTATCCTCCTTTAACTTAACCTCCCCATCCAAACGCACCCTAAAAGATAAAATTAACAAAAATATAAAATTTTATGAACAAAATTTGCAATAAACAAATCTATATTTTCTATATTATTATATATGTTTGAAAGTTCTTCTAGTAATCGATTAAAATTATATAATATAAAATTATTCAAAATATAATTAACAACATTAAATAAATAAAAATTTAAAAGTTCTGGTCTAACTTTCGAGAACCCACGTCTATGAATCAGAAGAATTTGGCGATACCGAATTATAAATTTCAATTAAATTCGAAAGTTCTATGAATTCAATTTCCTTATTTATAGTCCAAGTATGAGAAAAATAAGTTTTATTAAATTTCAATAGTTATCTGATGCAATATAGAGAAATTTCACCATGCCCACCTAGATCACAATCACTTGATATGTTTGCTCTTCCTTGCTCATTTTGCAAGTGTCGTTTCCACTCGGCTAGTGATTGTTTCCATCTTAATGGAGCTCTCCCAATTTGAAATCCACAATTGTTGGGGCATCATCAAGTGGGTAATCATTCTTTCAACACCAATTTTGGATGGAATTGTCAACAAAGTTTCCACGGGGATGGAGGGTACAATTATGGAGCTCCCAATTATTAGTGGGAATCCCCAAGTCACTTTGAAAACCCCAACCTCCCATTCATGACAAATTCATTCCAACCCTCACCTCACCAATGCTAACTGTTGATGATATTTCAAGTCTTTGCGAATGGTATGGTGGAGATGAACTCACAGGTTGTTGAAATGCAACAGATGCTTGAGCGTTTAACTCAGGAATGTCAAGCTATGAGTGGAAGTTACTCAACTTTAGAGAAATTTGTGGAAGACCTCATGCTACCTCCTAAGCAACCAATGGAATCCACTCATTCTCAACTTGAGAGATTAGAGGAGCAACATCTACAAGATTTCATTTTAGAACCTGCACAAGGCTTGAACGAGCAACAAGATACGATTCATGAGCCATCAATTGAGGAGGACAACAAAGATGAGGATGAAATTATTGTTATAAATGATACGTCTTCTCCTGTCACCACTCCTTCACCTTCTTCTCCTAGTGATGACCCATTGTTCAACTTCATCGAATAATGCTTTGGTGAGTGTAATGATGATGAGCATTATGAACAAGTTGTTCAATGGCTTGTTATACAGACATTTGATGAAGCTGAAGTTGCTAAATTAAGAATGTACTTGGACGAACAAGAAGAAGAAGAAGAAGAGCAACAATGTGTTGAGGAGACTTCTAGTATGCAAGATGAAATTGTGCTACATGACTTTGACTCCCTTAGTTCGTTGCCCAAATCTTTGGAAACAACTGAAGTTTCTAAGGAGTCAATGGTGTTGGCACTTGAAGAAAATAAAGAAGAATCAACCTTGCCACCTCAACCTCCATTATCAATGCAACTTGATCCAAAAAGAGAAGAATTTCTAACTCCTCTTGTTATTGATTTTGTTTTTCCCTTTCACACTTTTCATGTTTCTTATTGCATATATGATCATATCTTTATTTGTGGTTTAAGTGTGGAGGAAGCAAGATTTAAGGAGCTACTTGTTCAGAGGGAGGGGAGCACTTTGGGTTCCCTACAGCGAAGACGCTTGCTACCCCTCTGGATTTTCAAAGAGAATTTGAAGTCAGATTAAGCTTCAAATTGTCTCTTTCCTTTCCTTATCACTTATCTATTGTTTTGAATTAAAACGTGAGATAAGTGTGGGGGAGACGAGTAGATATAGGTTTTGATTTCAATTTTTGTTATTTTATTTTGTTTTATTGTGTTTTCATTTGTTTTAGGCTTTGGTGTGTTGAGAACTCTCTTGATGATATATTGCAGGTTCTTTTGCTCCTGTGTCCTGCTTTCTGTGCAGCTATTTGCTTCTGTTTTTCCCTTGATTTTTATTTTGTAGTGTTCTTGCATTAAGGACACTGCAAAGTTTAAAGTGTGGTGGAGTGTGAGTTCGTTCATATTGGTTTATAGGTGGTCAACACCAATGAGAGAAGGGCAATTTGAAGTGGGTGTAGTCCTATGTTCTCTCTTTTTACTAATTAGGTTGAGTCTATCATACATGTGCTCAGAGATTGTGATCAGGCTTTTAATGTGTGGGATAGAGTTTTACCTGCCAAGATAAGAAGGGATTTCTTCAGTGTTAATATTAGAAGCTGGATTCTCCCTAATCTGTCTCAGAATGTGGTTGGGGAGAGCTGGAGTGTAACTTTTGGGGTCACTTGTTGGTTGTTCTATGGGGGATATGTGAAATTCTCAAGCTTGCTTGGAGTTCTGGGTTAAGGTACATCCTTCTAGAGTCAGATTCGAAGGTTGCGGTGGATATCGTCATCAAAGGTCTGAAATTTGGAGAGATGCGCGGTGGTGGTGGTCTGAAAATATAGAGTCTAATATTAAATATTTTTATCATTGTTTTTAAATAATGATTTCCATGATAAGTTAAGACTATACTTCATGTTTTAATTTATTTTTCTAAATTTTGTTAATTGTTACAATGTAATGAATTACTATTAAATTTTAATATAATTTATTTCTAAAATTTTTTAACATTAATTTAATTTTTTAATAATTATTATAAAAATTTAAAACTAGACTTTACTTCTAATATATATTTTACTTTTTTAATTATATGGATAGATCTTACAAAGGAAAGAAGTATACAACATTATAGTCAACAGTAAAAAGGTTAGTGTCCTACTATTTTTATTTTATCAATTGTTATAGCCTATTGAATTTGTTTTGTATTTATATTGTGGTTATTGTTTTAGAGTTTGATGGATTTTTTTAAAAAATTAACCAGCCTAGTTAATCGTTTAATTGAATACATTATTAGTATTTAATCAGTATTGAATTTTCTGTAGTGTGGTTTTATAATTGGATGAATTATTTTTTTTTTTGGAAATGGAAATTAGTTATTTGAATTTTTTGTTGTAGTTATGTTGTTAGATGGAATATTTTATGAAAATTATTAGTTGATTGATTTGTTTATATAGTTATAATTATGTTGTACGGCTTTCAGTAATTATTTACATTTGTAATTTTATTTTATAGTTAGTTATTATATTCGTTGAAATTAATTAGAAAAGTATGTGGATAAATAAATTATTAGTTGTTATTTTGTTGTAGTTACATTGGCAAATCATATTCGTGCACGATATATAGTGGAGGACTTATTCAGAACACATATCAAGGAGTTACATTTTTTTGTCCACAACTCAAACCTATAAAATTTGATATGAATGTAGATTATGAAACTCTAAGGGGTATGATTGGTAGAAGCTTAAATTGCCTTAAACTCAAGTGGTGTCACAAATTGTATGTAGGGCACTTTCATCATTAAGTTCTGTACATTATATTCCTATGTACGTAGATGATGATTTTAGTTTAGAGTGCATGATTGATTGTTATAAAGAGGTTCAAGATCAATTTGGATTCATACAACTACATGTATTTATTACAAATAGTGGGTTTTACCTCAATGCAACGAATGATGAAGGCCAATGTTAATACCCCAATCTAGTACAGGATTTCTCATGAGTAGTCTGTTATCCAACGAGAGAATTTTTCAACAAACTCAATATAGAAATATGATCTATGACCATCAGAATCTCCCGAGCTCGTCACAACAGCCTGCTGAGACGATCCGATTAAGTGTAAATGATATATCTTTCTTTGATCCAGCAGTTGTAGATGAAATTGTGAGTCTAAATGAGGATGATGATTATTTACCAGCTGTAGGGGAAATGATAATTGATGATGCACTGAATTTAGCTCTGGGGCATGTCCATGGAAAATTAGAGCATGCAGAGTAGCTGATTCGGACGAATGGATAATCATAAAAGTTGGTGGAGCACATGAATGCATGGGTGACAAAATAAATAAGGAGCATTCGAAATTGAGCTCAAATGTAATTGGGGCTTCAATTGTGTCCATGATTCGAACAACTTCTAGTGTCTGTAATAGCTTAATAGTTGAAAGAGTTAATGCAGAATTTGGGTACATTGTGTCATACAAGAAAGCATGACTTGGTAAACAATAGGCACTTGAGACTGTTTAAGGAGATTGGGATAGTTCTTATACAAGGCTTCCTCGTTGGCTGGCAGCTGTTGAGCATTTCATGCCTGGAAGATGGGACCATAAGCATGTAGACATGGCATCCCAAACTGCAGTGTTTCAACGTGTATTTTGGGCATTCAAGCCATGCGTTGATGCTTTACCTCACATGAAGCTCGTGCTTTATCTAACCCAATATTTTACAAAAGCTTTTTAAAAGAATATACATAATTAAGTATGAATGACTAGTTTAAGTACTTACAAAATATAGGGACTGATATTTAAAAAATAAAACTGTAAGGACTAAATTAAAAACTTAATTATAGGGACCAAATGATAAATTTCCCCTTTTATTTATAAACTTAATATTAAAAAAACATTAGTAAGAACTAACAAAGAGGGAAAAGGAGAAGAAATTGATGTTAATTAAACCTTGAGAAAGTGGCATTAATTGGCAATCTTTGACAAAAATTAGACAGAAGCAGGAGTGATGCAATTTGGGTGCTCATCATTCCATGGTTGGTTCGGTCAAAGCATATATTTGATCTAAATTACTCAAAAGAGTTCATAATAACTATATTAGGTTGGATTTGGTGAATTTTAATTTATTTGACTAAAATCAACTCAATCTAATACTATGTATTGGGTTAGTTCGGACTTTCAATCGAGTTGATGGATGTGCTGTTTATTTGTTTTTCCTGTTTTTGATAGTTATATATATTATACTTACCTAGGGCATTGATATTAATTATCAATTACCTACCAGTTAAGATGACGATACATACTGCCACTTGTCAGGTTGAAGATCAAGGATTATGTTATTAAGAGGCTCATAATTAATGGCAGAAACACGAACTGACACTGAGTCACTGACTCCAACTGTAACCACGATGCCTTGGGCTTTGGCTAATGTAATTGTGCAGATTAACATAAATGGAAGATATGGGTATATTAATCTCTTAATCTCTTAAGGAAATAATAAGCCATGTGGACGGATCAATATGGGTATATTATATTATACCACTGATTTATGCTACCTTCTTCTTGTGTATATTAATCTCTTAACCCACTATTTAATTTATAAGCCCTTCCACTTCTTTGATTCCCATTCTCTACCTATATGCATGCTACATTAGTTATTATGATCTATATTTTCTAGCCCCTATGATATTTATATATGTACGTAATTATAAATAGAGTAAAGTAATAATTCATTCTTGAAAAATTAGCAATTTTGATAACTTGGTATTTGAAAGATTGAAATATATAACTAAGATTCTAAAAGATCAAAATAATATATTTATTATTAGTCTTTTTCATGAACTAAACTGTTTATCATTTTAAATTTCAAAAACTAAAAAATACACCATTTCAACTTGAAAATATTTTAATAATTGAATTGTTAATTTACTTTTATAACAAAATGAGCATTAACATGATGTATCTATATCTATATTTATACTATATATAATATAACAAAATGAGCATTAACATGAAATGTTCAAAAGAAAATAAAATAGTGGGAGGAAGTGAAATAAATTTCTAATATTTCAAGTGAAAAATAAAATAAATCTCATAATTTATAATTATATATATTAAAATAAATAAAATTATTTAGTAATTTATTATTATAAAATACAATAAAATAATATTTTAAAAAATAATTACAATTTTTTAATAATTTTACAATTTAAATCAATATTTACCTATCAGTTAATATATATATATATATATAATATACTGTAATATTACCAATATATATATATATATATTTTGGTAATATACTGTGTTAATGTGGGGTTATTCTGTATATGGTAAGTATTTAACGCTTCAGCTTCACTTTCAATATATAGCACGGCGAGGTTAGGCTTTTGGTGTGCTGGGCTGCTTTCCAAATGGTCCCTTAATTAACCTTCATTAACTGGCCAAGAATTAGATAAATAAACCAATAATGGATGTTACTTTTTTCCTTAAATGGAAGATGTTCGGTATGCAGGAGACCATGCTAGGAATTGCACAAAATTCCACCCTCTTGAACATGTAATTGTGTTAGCAAAAATTCCAAAACAAAAGAGAAAAGACTACATTTAATTAGAGATGAATATGAGGGATTATTCAAGCTCCACAAAATGTATGAATTTTAAACCACCTTTTTATTTTACTTCTTAATAATATATATATGTCCATTTGAGTAATCGGATTTCGCAGGTTTAGGATATGTAATATTATTTTTAATTATAAATTTTCATATATACACTTGATGGGAAGGAAAGAAAGGACACATGGTAAGGTTCTATTGCTATACACCATGTATTGTACATAAAAGAATGGGAATACACAGAATAAATAGAAAAAAAAATTGTTTACAGCTGTCACAACTAAAACCTTTTAGAAAATAATTATCATAAGATTATTCACTAAAACTGATAATCTTCTACATCCCCTCCTCAAGTTAGAGATAGGTGAGTAACTAATCCCAACTTGCAAACAAGAGAAGAAAACTGAGGTTTAGCCAATGAAAATTGGTTAAAATATCTGCAACTTGTAAATGTGATTGGATGTGTTATGGAACAATGAACTCAAACTCACACTTTTCACCAATTATGTGGCAACCTATCTCTATGAGTTGGTGAAGCATATTAACAGTTCTGGAAATTTTCAAGAACCTCTTCAACTCAAGTTTAAACCTTTATATAGATGCCCATGAAATGTTTTTATTGATATATAACAACCCTCCCTTATATAAAAGGCTCATGGGCGAAGTGTGAACAAACCATAGGCCCACCAGACCTTATGATGAAACTTGTTTTTTAATTAAGAGATGTGAGGCAGATAGGATAGCAAGGATTGAACTCTTGAACCACTTGGTCTTTGAGACTCTAATATATATAATGTCAAGTAGTACAATCAACTGAAGCTGATAAGTGAAGATCCATGAGTAGTTTCAGTTAAATCTATAACAGAACTGTTTGAGGTTGCGTGTTTTTGTTGCATATTAAACTCTCTGCTTTACTTGACTTAATCCTTGGGTTGTGCTATATACTTTGGTGTCAACAATGATGAAAACTGTGTGTGGCTGTGGTTTGGGTTTGTTCTATGTGGGCTTTGTAGTGGCCTATATCATATCCCTTCCACTTTTTGTTAGGGTGTTGATGTGGCCAAATATTGATATATTATTTGGTCTTCTTTTTACGTGTTTATAATGCTAATATGTTGCAATTAGACCAATTAATGTATTAAGGGTTGCACTAAGGTATGACATAATAAAATGGATAAAAATAGGTTATTTAGTGTTTATTTATTGTATTTTATAAATAAGTGCTATTTAATGGGTTTTTAGTGTTACAAATATTCAAACAGGGTTTAACCAAAGGGAATCACCCAGAATTAACGAGAAGTAAGAAGTGGTATGATGTTCGAGGATCAAGATGATTTACTTAAATAAATCTATGGATATGGGAATGTAGTACGGTTCGATACGAAAAGAACGCACTTTGAATGAGTCAAATCGGAGTTCTAGAGAGCCCGAACGATGCATTTTCGTAAAACTGCGCAGTGAACGTGTTTTGGGCCACCACATTGGGCCGCTGGTGCACATGACGACGCAAGCCCAAATTGCGTGTTTCACTCAAATACGTCAAGAAAAGATGCGCCGTGACTTGAGACGTGAAGAATTCCAACCGCGCACGAAAACTTGAGCTCCAAGATATGATTTAGACAGTCAAGATTCAAGATATCAAGATACTATATATCCAATGGCCCATATTCCTTAACTTGGGGACTAAGCATACTGCTCAAGACTATAAATAGAGCTCTCATTCCACTTCTCAAATCACCAATTCACGCCCCAGCACCTCAACTGGAGGCAGAATAGAGTAGAGAGGCAGTAGTCATCAATAGGCTTCTATGATGAGAGCCTAAACGTTCTTCATCCTATAGGAGAATCCGAATGAAGGCTGAGTTCAAAAGTCGTCGATGTTCAGAGAGTTTTATTATTATTGTCGTGTTTAGTCTTAGATAATAGTCATTAGATCGTTTTAATTCTTCCATAAACAATATTAGTTGTGTGTTCATGATTAATAAAGTTTAGGGCAAGACTTATATGGAGTTCCTGTTTGCTATAAGGTTCTCCAATGAAAATATGACACGTGGCAAATTTGTTTTACATGACCAATCATGGTAGAAAGATAGTATTAAATACAACTTTTTGCACAACCAATTATTGAAGAGAGAGAATGTAATTGAAGTTTGGCTCCTCATTAAACTTTTAATAAAATAATAAAATAAAGATCTTTTAAAATTTCAAATCTTGATTCTTTCAAGATTCTTTTAATTTGATTCTTGATTTGATTTTTCTATTTCAAGATAGGATAATCTTTTCAATTTGATTCTTGATTGAATCTTTAGAATTAGATTTATTATTATTTAAATATTTTCTAAAAAAGAGATTTTAAAAGATTTCAAAATAAATAAATAAATAAATAAATATTTTTCGAAAATTTAATATATATATATATATAAGAAAAATTCCCAAGTTGTTTATTAAATTTTTTTCTGTTTAGGTGGTTGACAAATATTTTATTTAGATGTCTAGACAAAATTTTTCTCCTTATGAATATTATAATAATAATAATTCTTCTCGTCATTTTTATAATTATAATTCATATAATTCTTTCGATTCTTATAATTACAATTATAATTATAATTATGATCATTCTTCTTATTATACTAATTCTTCTAATTATTATTCTCCCATGACCAATGGTGAATCAAACCAATATAAAGTCTATGGATCAATCCAAGAGTCTAATCAATCGACAAGGGACCCCCTACTTCAACAGTTGATCAAGATGCTTGATCAACATCAATCTGAGGTCCGCAAAATAGTGGAGTCTATCAAACAAATAGGGGCGATCAAGTATCATGGAGGTACCCAATATCAAAACAGTGATAGCCATCAACGCGATGATCAACAAGTCAAGGAGGGCGAGACATCACGTGACCTCATGCTACCTCCTAAGCAAGCAATGGAGTCAACTCATTCTCAGCTTGAGAGATTAGAGGAGCAACATCTTCAAGATTTCATTTTAGAACCTGCACAAGTTCTGAGCGAACAACAAAATGCGGTTCATGAGCCATCAATTGAGGAGGACAGCGAAGATGAGGATGTATTTATTGTTATTGATGATGAGCCATCACGTGAGGAATATAGCAACGATGAGGGTAACACTAAGTCTATTGATGATAATTTCTTTGTTACATGTTCTTCTTTTTCTTGTGATAACGTAGGTCCACAATGTAATGAGGAAGATCATGCGATGCAAGACGAGGCTAAAACGCACACATCTAATATTCTTGCATGCAATGACTCTTTTACTCCCTTATCCGACCTCGTGGCTCACTTTGAGTGTAAAGATGATGAGAATTATCAAGGAATCATTCAATGGGTTGTTCTTGATGAGGTGATTAACGCATACAACAAATTAGTAGAAGACGATCAATCTCTTGAGGAAAACCTAGAAGGAGACGAAGAATTAGCCAAGGAAAGTTTCAAAGATGGAGGTAACACGGCTTTGATTGATCATTCTATTTCTGTTACCCCTCTTTCCTTTTCTTGTGATGAAAGAGGCAAGCAATGTAGTGAGGAAGATGGAACTAAATTGGAAGACTTCAATCTTCATGACTATGATGAATCTCTCCTCTCTACCAAATTACCTGACATAGGTAACCCTTGCAAATGCAATGGTGGGCCCTGTGAATATTGTCAAGAAATTGAAGATTGGCCCACCATGGATCAAAACACCTTGGAAGCAACTGAAGTTTCTAAGGACAAGGTGCTAGAAGAAAAAGAAGAATTAGAAGAAGAGTCTGAGAACCCACCTTCGCAAGGAATATGCAAACAACTTGAAATAGAGAAGCCTCATCTCGCTCATTGATTTTATTATTCCTGACCCTATTTCCACATCACCTTCTATTTATGATTATATTTCTTTATGTGGTATAGGCGTGAAGGAAACTATTAAAGAGGAGCACGCTGACCAGAGGGAGGGGAACTTCACACGTTCCCTCGAGCTCCGACGCCTCCTGCCCCTCTGGATTTTCAAAGAGAATTTGAAGTCGGATTAAGCTTCAAGTTGTTTCTTCTTCCCACTTATCTCTTATTCATTAATTTCAATTTTATTTGCGAGATAAGTGCGGGGAGGAAACAACCCCAGTAGGTTAGCTTTTATTGCTTTCAGTATTTTATTTGTTTTCGTTTGTCGGCTAACCAAAGTGATTTGGTCAGTTTGGATCAGCCCAAGTTAGTTATTTTTTCTTATTGTTTTCAGTTTTTAACTTTCGTTTCTGTTTTTGTTTTTGAGTCACACTCCCTGATCATTATTATTTGACCTCTCAAAAATTATATTCTCCTCCGATCACAGAAAAGGGAATTTCCGTCCTTTTCTAAATAGCCCTTTTGAAAATTAATTTATTTTTGCTTTGTTTATTATTTCTCCCTTTTATTTTATTCATTGTTCTTAAACATTGAGGACAATGCAAGCTTTAAAGTGTGGGGGAGTGGTAAACTTTGCAAAGTTTATCTTTATGGGCTATTTAATAATTCAATTTCTCGTTAATAATTTAATTAACTTTTCCCGATTTTAAATTTCCTCTTTTCTTTCCCTTATTTTTATTTTGTTGCCCTTAAACATTGAGGACAATGTGTTCTTCTAAGTGTGGGGGAGAGAAGAGTGAAATTTACACTCTTATCTTAGTTCTTTACTCCTATTTAATTTTAACATTGGAGACAATGTTAAGTTTTAAGTGTGGGGGAGAGGAGTAAGTTAGAGTAACTTACATTTCGGTTTACCCAAAAATTTTAAATTTTAGGTACTATTTTGAAAATCTTATAAATTTAAAATTTAAAATTATTATTTTTGCCAACTTATCCTGGTACTTGATTTAAATAACCTACACCTTTTATTTTTCACTTTTTGAGTAGAAGTCGAAGTAGTTGAATTCTTAATATGTTTTGAAGTCTTGAGTGAACAATTTCATATTCATGATAAAAGTTTAGTCTTAGTTATTTTCTATAGCCATAGAATAATCTGAGTAACTTCCTAGGTTTAGTAGTATTGTTTGATTTTTATAGACCAATTTGAGAGAAACCCAACCTAGTTGGAAGTTTAAGCCTAAATATTTCCTATCTTTTGAGTGACATTTTAGTCTCTTAGTTTTGTTTTCTCTAGAACTTGTTTTAATTCTTGGTTAAAGCTTTATGTGATTAAATATCCTTAATATGATAGAGGCACTTGTTTCTTCACCCTTTTATCCCAAACACTAGCTATAAACACATTATCTTTTGTTAGCCCCTTTGAGCCTTTTAACTAGGTGTTTTCAAAATGAATCAGGATTTCTCTTAGTAGAAGTTGTTGCCATAATCCTTGTTTTCGTTTTCATCCCTCTTAAGTTTGGGTTTTCCAGTTATATTCAAAAAAATATATATGAGAAAAGAAAAAAAAAAGTATCTTGCAAAATAAAAAGAAAAGAAATCAAAAGAAAAGCAAGAGAAAAAGTTTGGCCAAACAAAAGAAGAGAGTATTGTGCTTATTGACTCTCCATATATATGTGCTTCAAGTAGACCGGCAATTTCCCTTGGAAAAGAGGATGAAAAGTTTCATAAGGTGTTGGTTATCAAGTATACTAATTTGAAATTTTGTAAATTAAACACCAAAAATTCCTTTCTTTTTCATACACTATCTCTATATAGCCTTTTTCCCATTCATATACAACCCTATTAAAGACCTCTTGATTTTGGATTATTTGACACTTGTGGTGGAGACCTTGAGAATTTTTACAAGCCTATGGTAGGAAACTTAGTCTAAGGAATGACTTGAGAGAAAACACCCAATTAGTGAGGAGAGCGATACACTTTTGGAATTGGTCTTATAGAAATTAGATCGCACTACTTTACAGAGTTACTTGCTTGGTGAATTCTCTAGCTCTAGGTTAGGACTATGTGCTGACCTTGAATCATGAACTTGGGAAAGTTCCTTGATTCTTTGGCATGTTATCGTTTCTTCTACTTCGTACCTTTGCCCAGAAATGCAAAGTCTTAAGTGTGGGGGATTTGATCAGCCCAAATATCGACATGTTATTTGGTCTTCCTTTTACGTGTTTATAAAGATAATATATTGAAATTAGACCAATAAATATGCTAAGGGCTGCACCAAGTTTTGGTATAATAAAATGGATAAAAATAGGTTATTTAGTGGTTATTTATTGTATTTTATAAATAAGTGCTATTTAATGGGTTTTTAGTGTTTAAGATATCCAAACAGGGTTTAACCAAAGGGAATCACCCAGAATCAACTAGAAGTAAGAAGTGGTATGATGTTCGAGGATCAAGATGATTTACTTAAATAAATCTATGGACATGGGAATGTAGTACGGTTCGATACGAGAAGAACGCACTTTGAATGAGCCAAATCGAAGTTCGGGAGAGCCCGAACGATTCATTTTCGTAAAACTGTGCAGTGAACGTGTTTTGGGCCGCCGGCACACATGACGGCGCAAGCCCAAATTGCGTGTTTCACTCAAATACGTTAATAAAAGATGCGTCATGACTTGAGACGCGAAGATTTCCAACAGCGCACGAAAAATTGAGCTCCAAGATATGATTTGGACGGCCAAGATTCAAGATATCAAGATACCATCCAACGACCCATATTCCTTAACTTGGGGACCAAGCATACTGTTCAAGACTATAAATAGAGCTCTCATTCCACTTCTCAAATCACCCATTCACGCCCCAACACCTCAACTGGAGGCAGAATAGAGTAGAGAGGCAGTAGTCATCAATAGGTTTCTATGATGAGAGCCTAAACGTTCTTCATCCTAGAGGAGAATCCGAATGAAGCCTGAGTTCAACAGTCGTCGATGTCCAAGGAGTTTTATTATTATTGTTCTGTTTAGTCTTAGATAATAGTCATTAGATCGTTTTAATTCTTCCATAAACAATATTAGTTGTGTGTTCATGATTAATAAAGTTTACTCTTGCACATTCAGTTGAATTGTGGTCGTATATATGACAGAGTGATCTATCTATTGTTTCTATTATCGCCATTGCTTAATGATTGTTATTTTTAATTATAAATCGTTACTTGTATAAGTCGTTTTTGATTATCATAATTGATTCATATTTCGTGTACACGAGATATAATATTGGATATGGTTTTGCTTGACATAATTATAATAATAATTTCTTGATCATATCTTTATTGAGCTAGGATGGTAGAATTCGTGATTATTCTCTAAGGATTTCATATTCTCATCCCTCCATATTCATTCTTTTATCTTTTCTTTAGTTTCTTTATGTTCTTTACTTTCTTGTTCTCATCATAATAATATAACTAACCCACAAAACATTAGACCTGAATTCATAATTATTTACATAATTAATTTTTAGGGTAAATTACAAAATAGGGTCCTGTGGTTTGGCCCTGTTTCAGATAGGGTACATGTGGTTTGAAAAGTTTCAAATTGGGGCCTGAGGTTAACTCCGTTTGCAAAATAGGGTCTAGGTGGTTTTGACCGTCAAAAAACTAACGGTGCACCTCAGAGTCTTTAGTTAAAATACTATTTTAAGACCCTAACTATTAATTTTTTTGCGTTTGAATCCCTATTTCTTACAATTTCATCCTAAGGACTAGAAAGTTATTAAAAAAAGTATTTTTCTCAGAATTCCTTTTCTTCATCAACAATTCCCTATCTGCTATCGCTCATGAAGCTTTTACCTTCCTCTCTCTGGCCGCCATAGATGCTAATGCTATGGATCGATTCAAAGTCTCCCAAACCCAAAACTCTGATTGTTACACACAATTTTTTCTTCACATTCCATTCGTCTTTCTTTCTACGAGATTGATTAATTTCGTAAATATCGTATTTATGGAAGAAGATTCTAGGTCTCCGTCGTCCTCCGTCATCATCGCTGCCATTGATGAAAATCTGATGAACCTGAGGCAGGGCCTATCGGACTTTTATTCCGAGTTTCAAATCGCGAAATCGAGAGAATACCGGTTAAGAGATGAGGTTGAGAAGAAATCGAGAGAGATTTGTCTTCTGCCATTGAAGAAATCACAGAGAAGCCCTAATCCAACGCGAGATTGAGAAGATGAGAGAGATTTTGGACTGTGAAATCGCAATCTCATGAGGTGTCTCCTGGTCAGATCGCGCTGAGGATCGCCATTGACTAAGATCGGAATGAGATTGCGATTTTCAACTTGGGATCGTGGGATCGAACGATCTGGTGCGATCGAGGCAGAAATCTTTGTTTTCAATTTTTTCTCATTTTTTTTTGCCAAACAGCGTCGTTTAAGAGTTGGGAAACAGGGGCTTTCCTTCTTCATTCTACCCAGTCTTGCTTGTTCTGGTCTTTTGATTTCGAAAGCAGCGAATCATTCATCGTTGTTCTGGTTTGTTCAGCTTCTGTCCATTTTCGTCTTCACTTGTGCTTCTGTTCATGTTCATCCGTTTTCAGTTAGCTTCCAATCGTGTTTGTCATTTCATCTATCTACTCCTCTTCTAATTTGTTCCCATTTTAACCTTGACTTTTCCTTCTGGTTTGTTCATTCGCACCAACCCTCTGAATGTAATCTAGTTTTGGTTGAGTAAATAGGTTCTGAACTAATGATAGAGGTCCCAATTTGTTGATGAAGAAAAGGAATTCTGAGAAAAATAAACTTTTTTTAATAACTTTCTAGTCCTTAGGATGAAATTGTAAGAAATAGGGATTCAAACGCAAAAAAATTAATAGTTAGGGTCTTAAAATAGTATTTTAACTAAAGACTCTGAGGTGCACCGTTATTTTTTTGACGGTCAAAACCACCTAGACCCTATTTTGCAAACGGAGTTAACCTCAGGCCCCAATTTGAAACTTTTCAAACCACATGTACCTTATCTGAAACAGGGCCAAACCACAGGACCCTATTTTGTAATTTACCCTAATTTTTATTCTCATCCAAGAAGTTCCTTAGAGATCTGACATTGGGTTGTGCACTCTATTATATATAAATATAATATTCGGGCATAACTTGAGTATTAATTTGGCGGCACTAACGACAAGTTCTTTGAATTTGGTCTTATATCTTTTGTTCAGTTTTCAGTTTTAGTCTCATATTTTTTTGTTGCACTTTTAGTTTCATATCTTTAGATCAGGTCCTAATATGGTTTCGTATCTTTTTTTGTTGCAATTTTGGTCCTATATATTTGGGTTAATTGCAGAATTGGTTCTATATCTTTGGGTCAGGTTTAGAAGTAATTTCATATCTTTACAAAAGGACCAACTAATGGTTGATCCTTTTGCAAAGATATAGGACTAATTTTGTAATTTGATTAAAAGATACAGGACCAAAATTGGTACTTTTTGCAAAGATATAAGACCGAAATTGCAACAAAAAAATATACATGACCAAATTGGAAACTGAGCAAAAGATATGAGACTAAATTTACATTTTAAATTTTTTTTATAAGAAAAAGGGGCCAGAGGCCCAAAGTCTGAACCATATTTTTTGTTTATGTGGATAATGTGCTTACTCCATGTCATTATGTTAAAATGCTCTTGTTACTAATGTGGTATTGCGATGTCAATTCTACTTAATTTGGTATTAAAGTATTCTGTTTAATCTCTTTGCAGAGAGATTGAGAAGTTAAAGCTTTCGGACATGACTTGCCAACAAGGAGTAATTGAGGTAACCAAGATGTAATTAGCATGATTATCGGCTATAGTGTTTATTGTGATTTATTTACAAATTTCATTAATTATTGATTTCTTTATTTGGACATATTCTGAACTGGAGATTATGTAAATTCAATGTTTTGGGTCTCTGTCCTTTTTTATAAATTGTGTAGTTTATATTTTTTTGTGTAAGAAATATAACAATTGCTGCAAATTTCATCTTTCTAAAACAATGGAAGAATAAACTATTGATGTTTTCTTTTTTACAGCTAGTTGATTGATTCTAGGATTTTCTTTTCTTTTTAATCAATTAATTCTTATGAGTTTCAATTTGGTAATATTAAATCACATGCAGAAAAATATCAAATTTGTAAGATAAAATAATAATAAAAAAAGTTTAAAGATAAAGAAAACATTTTTACCTTAAATCTATTTCCTTTAAAGATAAAATTATTAAAAAAAAGCGTTTTGAGAAAAAGTAGCTTTGCATGGAGATTGTTTTAAAGATAAAATTATTATTTTATAAATAAGGAGTTTTTCATGTAGCAAGAATAAATTAAAGAGTAATGAAAAATAAATGAGAGCAAATAAGTTGTATAAAAAAAAATAAAATACATAGAAAAAAAGTAATGTAAGGAATAAGGAGATATTGAAATAAGGAGGGCACCAAAAAAATGAAGAATTTTGCTTAGAGATTTAGGAAAAGGATTTATCTAACATGTGCCTTTAGGGCATATTTTAAGGTTGGCTTAAGTGCACTTTTGGTCCCATAACTATGACAAAGGTTTCATTTTGGTCCCATAACTTTTTTTGTTGCAATTTTGGTCCCATAACTATGACAAAGGTTTCATTTTGGTCTCATAACTTTTTTTGTTGCAATTTTGGTCCCATAACTATGACAGGTTTCATTTTGGTCCCATAACTTTTTTTGTTACAATTTTGGTCCCATAACTTCTCAAAACGTTCCAACGTTACTCCCTTGGTGAATTCCATCCATATTTAGCTGTTAAATATGACGTGGTATAGTAACTAGGATCATGATGTGGCAAAATAAGATGAAGTGGACTGAAATAAAATCTATATGCAACATATTAAAACTTATCTATACCCAACCACCATATATACAAAGAGTGGTACTGACAGGGACCAATCTGGTGGGGAAGAAGAGACTTCAAGCAGAAGGCACCGACGAAGTCGATGGGATCCTCAGCTAGAGTCGAACGACCAAAGCGGCGGCGACGGCAAATTGGGAAGCGGAACGAGGAAGAGGAAGTCCTGTTGGGCTGACGAGAAAGAGGAAGTACCACTCTTTGTATATATTGTGGTTGGGTATAGATAAGTTTTAATATGTTGCATATAGATCCTATTTCAATCCATTTCAGCTTATTTTGCCACATCATGATCCTAGTCACTATGTCACGGCATACTTAACGGCTAAATATGGATGTAATTCACCAAGGGACTAACGGTGGAACCTTTTGAGAAGTTATGGGACCAAAATGAAACCTTTGTCATAGTTATGGGGCCAAAATTGCAACAAAAAAAGTTATGGGACCAAAATGAAACATTTGTCATAGTTATGGGACCAAAATTGCAACAAAAAAAGTTACGGGACCAAAATGAAACCTTTTTCATAGTTATGGGACCAAAAGTGCACTTAAGCCTTTAAGGTTTCTTCTAATTGGTTAGTAGAGCATATATCATATATCTTAAAATCCACGAAAATTGATTTAAAAGATAATTTTTAATGTTTAAAAACTCACTTGACCAATCAAAAGAAACTTTAACATGTGCTCTTAGGACATATGTTAGAAGGACCTTTACAAAAAAATAGTACATTCAATATTCAATTGACATGTGGCACTATACATTGTAATAAAATAAATCTGATTTTTTTTTTTATAAAAAACGAAATAAAAGAAATGAAAATCATCACATCAAATTCATCAAAGAAAAGAAAATGAAAAATTAATTTTTTCAAGACAAAAAGTAAAAAAAAAAATAGACTTAAGCCAATAAAAAAAAAGTCATTCCATATATTAATTTGATTATCGAAATCTATAGGGAACTCTCACTCTCGAGTGATCCTAACCTTTTATCAAAAATTAAAAAATATTCTTATTTAAGGAATTAAAACAGAGTTTTACTATAATATAAAAGTACCGATCTTATTTATTTATTAATTATTTACTTTTTTGATAATTGAGTATCGATCTTATTGTCTCAAGGTTGTACGAGAAAAAAGGAAAAAGAAGAAAGAGGTGTCACGGTACCTACCTATGAAGCATGGACACTGACACGGACACGGGACATGACACGGACACGGACACAGCGACACGCCAAACTTTCAAAATTACATGACACGACACGGCATATATTAATATATAAAAATAATTAAATATTCATAATTTTTAATGAAAAATTTAAAATTACAATTTTTATTCATAATATATGTCATATCTACTATTATTTTATTTTGTCTGTCATGTTAAAGTTATAAAAATTTGATTTATATTCTAAAATTTGTGAATATGTGTCGTGTCGGTGTCGTACGGGTGTCGGACACTGACACGTGTCTGACACGGCGACACACCCTCAAAATGAAGTGTCCATGCTTCCTAGGTACCTACAATCTATGACTAGGAGAGAATCATTCCATTACATGTTTTAATGAAAACAACAGAAAACATATAGAAAATTTTTAAAAATATGTAAACAATAGAAAAAACAATTCAGTAAAGTGAAATCGATTAATTAATTAAAACACAAAAACAAAAAGTACCCAAAAGAATATGCCTCATGGCTCAACTTCCGTCACTGAATCAATCTCTAGTCTGATCACTACAAATATTTTTCGTAAGGTTGATATTAGCTTTCACAAACATATTTATCCATTTCCAATAAAAAAAATATATTTAATTTCTCCCTCAAAACTAAGTTGTACTTGTATATTCACTGTATATACATACACGCATGCATGCCCACCGTTCAATCCATTAATATATATATATATAACATCAAACGATCGATGTGCAGTGTGTGTATATATATGATCACTAATTAGCAGGGCTGAACAGAGAAATTGAAAAAGAAGAAGCTGGAAGCTAGAAGAAAGAAAGAAACTTTAGGGTAAAATATATATATATATATAACAAGAAGGGCCTTTCAATTTCATATATATGCTTGAAGCTGTGTAATGGATCGTGGGGATTAAAGAGATAAAGAGAAAAGAATGATGATCAAATAAGAAGGAAGAAGTTGCAGATCAATTGAAGAGAGATATGAATGTTTTTTTGTTATTGGTTTTGCTTCTCTTGTTCTCTATTGATTCGGTCCATCGGTGCACACTATTCTTCACTTCACTACTACTTGAGGTAATTTAATTACTTAATTGGAGTTATATATATTTATATGGCAAAAAGAATTTTAGTATCTCAAAAGTATATATAAGTCAATATTAGTTGTACCTGAAATTATTTTTGGGTCAATTGTATCTCTAATTAATGTTTTATATTTGAGTTAAATGTCCATCAAATTAAATCGAAGATACCATTGACACAAAAGAAAAAAGATTAGAGGTATAATTGGTTCAAAAATACTTTAGGGATATAATTAAAATTGACTCTATATTTTGAGGAACCAAGAATACTTTTACCTATTTACATTATTGAGTAAACTAACATTTTAAAGATCTTCGAGTTAACAATTTAATTTTTAAAAGATTAAAATGTATAACTTAATTTATAAAAGATCAAAATAGTATACTTATCATAATTTTTTAATGAGCGAATTTGTTAGTTACTATGTATTAATATATATGTGTGCTTCCCACCTTATCTTATATGTTTATCACTTTGTAATGGTATATTAGTTAATAGCCACAAAAAAAATGAGGAGATGTGTTGTTCCATCCAACCCCTTGCAAAAAGAAGCCAAAACATGCAAAATCATGTATTAATTAAATTAAATAAATAACCATTAATAATGGCTTGAGTAGTAATGTGGGTTTGGAGTTTAATTATTATTTGAGGGGTTTTCTTATTATTGTTGGGAATTTATTCATCATGGCGTGTTATAGAATAACTTGGAAGAAAAAGAAATTAAAGGATGGGGATTGACCTAGAAAGAAATAAAAGGTTATAACTTATATATATACACAAACACACATATACATACATACATTGTTTAAATATTGACATTTCTTTTAAAATACTTTGATTATAAATATTTTAAATTTGAAAAGAATATATGAATATTTTTTAAAAAAAAAAATTAACGCCTAACCAAAAAAACTTATATATATATATATATATATCTTTTCTTTTCTTTTATTTCTCTCTGTCAATCATTATCTAAGAGGAGAGGTTTTATGCCAAATATATGATATATCTTATATTATATGGCTTCACCCCTTTCTGGTCGTCCATGTTTAAAACTATAGTCTATGAAATTAAAAATAAGAGAAAATTTATTATTTGGTCTCTCTTTCTTTACTAAGTTAACAATTTAGTCCCTTATTTATTCTACATACATATTTGCGTGCCCGTTAGGGCACGCAAACCCCCTAGTATATATATATGAATCCTTTAAAATTTTAATGTGTAAATTTTTAAGTTTTAAAAACTAAGTAAATAAAATTATAATTTATACATATACATATATTCAGTATTTCTTTTATTTACCACGACAATATAATGGTACCCTATAAAAGGGTCAACCTCGTTCCAATAACTCAAAACTTTCACAATAATCCTCTTAATGGAGGTCATTTTCGGAAGGCTATAGTTTGGCTTACGTTGTTTGTCTCTACCTCATGCAATCATTTAGACGTGATATATTTTCCTTACTTTTTCTCCATTCTACAGCACAATTTTTTTTTTTTAAATTGATCTCAAACTACTACCGAATGTGGTCATATATCTCTTTTTCAATGCAACAAATCTTGAGTTATGCTTTTGACAAGTTTTTTTTTTATCAGTTGAAGTTGTCAACAAATGAGGTCCACTCATGCCCGAAAGTGGACTACTTGTTTACAGTCAAACAAGCGAAGTTGATCATATGTTTCTTGTTTCAAGTCCAAATACTACGAGTTCGAACCTACATGTTAAATCTTGAAAAGTTCTTTCTCTAACCAGTTGAAACTGTTAGTAAATGAGATCAAGTAATATCTCAAAAGTAGCTTTGGGACTACACTTTCAAGATTTTTCACTTTTAGTCCCAAACCTACTTTCCAAGATGCGATTTGAACGCATTTGTTGACGATCTCAACTAGACTGAGAAAGAACTTTTCAAGAGTTAAACATTCTAAAATAGTCATGTTCAAACTTAAAACGAGAGAGATATGACCAACTTCGTATGTTTGATCATGAAATGAGCGATCCACTTTTGGAACCTAATTTAACTTCGTTTGTTAACGGTCTCAATTAGATATAGAAAGTAGTCATCAAAAGCAATTCGTAGCTTTAAACTTGTTGCATTTAAACTTGAAATGAGAGAGATATATGATAACATTCAGTAATTTGTGATCAATTTGAAAATTTACGAAAACATATAAACTAATTTGAAACAAATGAAACATTTATCATTTATGACCAATTTGAAATCTACCCATATATTTGGGGACCAATTTGAGGCTTTCACCTACAAAATATTACTTTAAATTTATTAAGTTTCAAAGTGAAACCAACTAATTAAACTAAGATATACACATATATATTCTTAAATATGGCGCGGCGATGCTTCTTAATTTGTATTATTTTTCTCCTAACATGAACAACAGAGAACAAGCAGAGAGTCGCAAGTTGATTCAAGGGATTAGATTTGCCAATAGATGTTTTACGCGGATGACATAGTCTTTCTTTTGCCAACTTCAGGATAACACACCAAAAGTTATTTGGGAGATAATTGATAAATACTACTTTTCAACAGGACAAAAAATTAATCGAACTAAATCTCAATTTTCTGAAGTCCCAACACGCCAGTCAATATTAAAAGGATCCTAAAATGGTAACAAGAAGCAGATGCATCTTCTTATTCTTAATCAATCAAGGCTTCAAGATCCCCTAATAGAAGATGGGTTGGGCTTTAAAGATGCGAATAAGATGAAAGAGGCGCTCCTGGCTAAGCAATACTGGCATCTTATAAAAACTCCAAATTTGCTACCAAGCCAGCAACAAATACATGAAGTGCGATCAATAATTCATTAATAGTTGAAATCGCTCATGGCAACCATGATCGACAATAGTAGTGTAGCAAACACTACTTTTAAACTCACCCTCAAAATAAATATTATGCTTGCCTTTGGCAACAAATGATGGGGGTTGCCCATTGATCAACACCTTGCTCATTGATCTTGAACGGAGATCACGTTTAAGTACTACACACTTTGAAGCATACAAATATTATAATTACTTCTAAATTTGGAGGACTAACCCCTAAGAAATACTTGAGGGTAATGCTCTCAAAAGTATGTGTTAAGACAAGAGTGTAATTATGATTAGTCTGTAATCATGTAGCTGTGTTTGTAATTAGTCATAGTGTCTGCCATAGCTAGCACCAGCTGTATAGTGTGTACGTGTAAGGCTATGATTGCTCATTCTCTCTCATTGTAACAATATGTCGTTAGGGTCCTTGTTATATATTTCAGGGACTGTGCTGTACACATTCATTCATTGGAATATACTCTTTCATAAACCCTATTTTCTCAGCTTTCTTTGTTCGTATCAGAGCCATGGCGGCTACCTCTGCGTCTGCATCTTCTGCTCCCTCTGTTGCTGCTTCCTCTACTGCAGCTAATTCCACTGCTACCATTACAGTGGATGCTACTACTCTCCAATCTGTTGCCAAAACTTGTCCTCTGTTTCAATCATCTAGCCAAACTTCCTCTGTTAAGCTAAACAGAGAGAATTATCTCGTTTGGGAGTGTCATGTTCTGCCACTAATCGAAGGTAATCTTCTTGATTCACATCTCTATGCTGCTGATGTCCCTGCTCATTTTGTTCAGAGTGGCTCCGATATGGTTGTCAATCCTGCGTATAAGGAATGGCTTGCTGCAGACCGTCTTCTCGTTGGTTGGATGCGCAATACAATGACACAAGATATTAGTCTTAATCTGGTTAACTGTCGTACTGCACAGTCACTGTGGGAAGGAGCTCGAGTGCTAACATGTACTTCTCTTAAGTCGTGGGTTCTTAACCTCAAATCCCAACTCCACAAAACTCGGAAGAATGATCTCCCTATGGTTGATTATCTCAACAAGATGAGACAGCTTGCAGATCAACTCGCTATGGCTGATGCTTCGATTACCCTGAGTGATCTCGTTCTTCACGTTTTGAATGGTCTCGATAACGATTATAACGGTGTTGTTTCCGTCGTCGTCAAAATGGCTGATGACCCAGATTTGACGTGGGTCGATGTTCAGACTCAGTTGCTTGCTTTTGAGAGTCGTCTCGAAGCAATGAATCAAATATCCAATCTCTCTTTATCACCTTATGTCAACTATGCATAGAGTAATACTTCTCGTGCCTCCTCTGTTTCAGCTCGTGGGTCATGGAGAGGCTCTCGTGGCTTCGTCGGTGGCCGTCGTGGTCGCGGTCGCACTTCTGGCGGTGGCAATCGTCCCTTCTGTCATCTTTGTGAGAGGCCTGGTCATCTTGTTGCCAACTGTTTCCACAGGTTCAATCGCAACTTTCAGCCTCCAACGTACCCTTCACGCTTTGCTCAGTCACCTCAGGCTTTTCAGGCACAATCACAGTTCAGTCCTACATCTTTTTCTTCTTCACAGTTTAGTCCCTCTCCTTTTGCACAACCTCACACTGTGACTGATCCTGCGTGGTACATTGACAGTGGTGCCAATTACCACGTTACTCCTTACTCTGAGCATCTTGATCACATTGATTCAGTAGGTAAACCTCTACAACTCCATTCATGTACTGGTAATGTCACTAATGTTGTTGGCATTGGGTCTGGCTCTCTTCCTCTGTCTCATTCTAAGCTTTCTCTAAATGATGTTTTGCTTGTTCCAAATGCCACTAAGAGCTTATTAAGTGTTCATAGATTGACTTCGGATAACTCTGTTGATGTGCTTTTTTCTGGTGATGAATATGTTGTGAAGGACAAGGTATCAGGAACCCCATTGGTGAGAGGGAGAACTGTTGGAGATTGTGCCCTAGGGCCAATCATTTTATAGATATGTTGAGAACATATCAATTAATTTATGGAGATAAATTAATGGTTATCATATTATTAGCATGTTTACTATGATAACAGTCCGTGATTAATTATGAGATAATTAATCTAAACTGTCCCTGGTCGCTCATTCAAGTGGGAACTTGAAATGAACTAAGACCAGCATGACCTCGGTGCATAGAGATGCATGCACTAGATGCTGGAACGAGAGTCATGGTGCAATTACGTAAGGGGTTACGAGTTGCTGGACTGACCCGGAGAGTCCTGCATGGGTTTAGTCATCAGCTTGCCTCTCTTGTACACCTGTCACGACGCCTTAGACCTGAGGTCATCATTATTCCGGCGTTGCAGTTGTCAGACTTTGGCTTAGTCTAACGCTGCCCGTAACAGGGTAGTCATAAGGGCTAAGTACGGGTTTGGTTGATTGCCGTGCTGAGGAATGTGGACTGACCAAAATTGGGATTTTGTTCCCCATTAAATTGGGAGATATCTTACTGGGCCCCTCGATGAGTCTGTCCAGGAAATGCATGGCCATGCTAGATATTGGGACTTACTCAAGGAGATCGAGAAAGTAAAGGTTTGGATCATGGGTGACTTTCCCGTGCCTGGTCCATGACCAAGATATCGCAGAACAATAGGGTCGGTGCCATGGAGGTACTAAGGTTAAGTCGGTTTTGGTAAAAACCGATAACTCACGTGTTTTGGGTAGTCGTGATGGCTTGCTAGAGTCCGCTCACGACTTGTAGGTCATGGAGATGACCTACTGCCAACTTCACGTGGGGCCTGCTGGGTCACACACGAGCAGGAACAGGACACCGTTCAAAAGGGACACGAATTAGGGTTAATTCGTGGGTCACTCCGGTGGCACGATTTAAGACAAAGAGGAAATGTCTGGGACATTATGTCTTGTCTTAATTGATCTACAGTTGTGAAGTATTTAAATTTGTGAGACAAATTTAAATATAATAATTGTTAAATAATTAATTTGGATTAATTATTTACAATTAAAATATTAAGGAAAAATAATTCAGATAAGGTTCCTAAAAGTTAGGAAATTATTGAATTATAAAATTCCCTAATATTGGCATGAGGGTGGCGCCTCTTTTATGATATTTAGGTTAATAAAATTGTTTTATTAATTTAAATAATAATTTGAATTCAAAAGATTTGATAGAGATATCAAAAGATTTGAATTCAAAAGAGGATCTTTGGTGAGTCATGCTTTCTTAAGAGTTAAGGAAGGTTTTTGATTTATAAAATTCCAAAGAAATTTTAGAGGCATATGGCGCATCTTAGGTGGGTCCCATGGGAGATTTGATCTCTCATTTTGATTCTCTAAGATTATGATTTGAATTTAAATTTAATATTATGGTAATATTATAATTTAAAATTCAATTCATGAAAGCCATTATTATTATAATTTAGAATTATAATAATGCTCTAAAAATAATTATAAAAACCCTAGGGCTAGGCGCCTAGGTTAAGCCACCATGAGAGAATTCATTTGTGCAATTTTCATCCTCCTTGTTGAGAGAGATAGAAAAATCGCCACCTTCAAAAACCCTAGCTTCCAAGTGAAGAATTTTTGGTTCTCAAGAGTTGAGAAGGGAAAAGTCGACTTTGCCTAAGAGTTAGGAAAATCGACTTGAGGTTACCAAATTAGGGTTTGTGAGAGAAGGAAAACAAGAAGAGTTCTTGTGGGGAATTCTCATGCGCCACCTTTTGGAGTTTGAATCAAGAAGGAGTTCTTGAGTTCAAACACACTGTAGATTGGTCCCTAGTTCTTTTGGAGAAAAGAACTGAAGGCTAGCACCTTGGTGCCCGAAGAAACTGTTCGTGTGGATTACTGGCAGAGGGAGAACGCTGGGAGTGGGCTCCTTGGACACGCCTTGTACAACCAGAGGATTGAAACTCGTGAGGTATACCACTATCTATAAAAGTTTTAAATTCTACTAGCGGATCCGTTCGGGAATTTTAGGACCTAGCGTGTTTTATTTTAATTTTATTTTTGCTTCCGCTGCGTTAGGCGCCTACAATTCCCAACAAGAACAAGTCAGGGAATGTATCCAATTCCCACCAACATGAAGGCTAATTCCAAGTGTGTGCCAGCTGCTGTGCCTCGAGGTTACTCTGAGGATGCTGTCAAAGTTGTGTCTCCTCCTAAGATCCTCAAAGATGATGAAATTCTTCTATGGCACTACAAGTTAGGACATCCAAGTGATAGGGTGTTAGGTCAAATACTGAATCAATGTAATTTTCGTTTTCATGCTTTAAAAAATGTATGTGAGGCCTGTCAGTTTGGCAAATCAAAGAAGTTACCATTCTCTAAATCGTTGTCTCATGCCTCTTCTCCCTTTGAACTTGTTCATACGGATCTTTGGGGTCCTTCACCACTTCAGTCAACACATGGCCATCGTTATTATATCCATTTTATAGATGACTTCAGTCGATACACTTGGTTTTTCCCTCTGAAAACTAAAGGAGAGTCAGTAAATGCATTTAACTTGTTCAAGGCTCAAATTGAAAATCAGTTTAATACTCGAATCAAAGCTTTACAGTGTGATAATGACACAAAGTATAAACATATTGCAACTATTGTTCAAGCTTCCGGTATTGAAATGCGCTTCACATGCCCTTATACATCTGTGCAAAACGGCCGTGCAGAGAGAAAGCATCGTCACATTGTTGAAATGGGATTGACTTTGTTGGCTCAAGCTGGTTTACCTCTCTCCTTTTGGGTTGATGCATTTCAAATGGCAACATTCTTTATTAATCGCTTGCCAACTCCAGTTCTTCATGGTGCTACACCTCTGTTTCAGCTATACAAAAAGGATCCAGAATATTCTCAGATTCAACCTTTTGGATGTGCATGCTTTCCATGCTTGCGCCCCTATAATGAACACAAACTCCATTTCCATAGTCAGCGGTGTGTTTATCTTGGACCAGCTTCACAACACAAGGGCTCCAAATGCTTGAGTTCCACTGGACGGATCTTTGTGTCACGACATGTGATATTTGATTCATCCTTCTTTCCTTCAAAATCTGGTTTTCTCAACCGAAGAGCTTCACCTCCTGTGAGTGATTTTGTAATTCCTCTACAAATCGCTCCTCAATACCGACAATCAGTGGACCCCAGTCTAATTAATACTGTTGTAACACCAACGGCCAGCTCTCCTTTGTCGCGACATGAGTCTCCAATTCATAAGAGTCCTGGTGTTTTGTCTGATAGTGGGTCTTCACATCATTCAGTAAGCACTGATTTGGGCCTGCGTTTGTTGAGCCCAATTACTACTGATGTTAATGCTTCAGTTTTGCCTTCTTCTGAAGTTTCCTTGGATCCACAGCCCATTGATACCCGACATTCAATGGTTACACGGTCAAAGGCTGGTGTATTCAAGCCCAAACATCCTTATGTTGGACTTCTACATACCGAAACACCTCTACAAATGACTCAAGTTGCTCAACCTGCTACTGTTTCTGCAGCATTATCTTCTCCTCAGTGGTTTAATGCTATGAAGGATGAGTTTGAGGCGTTGCAACGTAATAAGACCTGGGTTTTGGTTCCCAACACTGGTCAGGAGAGGTTGGTTGATTGTCGCTGGGTCTTCAAGACCAAGTACAAACCTGATGGCACCATCCTCAAACATAAAGCGCGCCTCGTTGCCAAAGGTTTTCAACAAGAAGCTGGTCTTGACTATAGCGAAACCTTTAGTCCCGTTATCAAGCCAACCACTATTCGCATAGTTCTCACTATGGCAGCCACACTGAACTGGGAAGTACGGCAATTGGACGTGAATAACGCGTTCCTGAATGGTATACTCAACGAACATGTCTTTATGCGCCAACCTGAAGGTTTCGTTGATCCTCATAAACCCAGTCATGTTTGCAAGTTTGTCAAAGCTTTATATGGTCTGAAGCAGGCTCCTCGAGCATGGTTTGATAGGCTTCGCTGCACATTGATGAGTTGGGGCTTCTGTAATTCGAAGTCTGACACCTCTCTGTTTATTCTCAAAACAGAGAAAGCTTCAATATTCATCTTGATCTACGTCGATGATATTTTAATTACAGGTGACAACTCGGCAGTTTTGCAGTCTTTTGTTGCTAAGCTCAATAGTCTTTTCTCTTTGAAAGACCTTGGCCCTGTATACTATTTCCTGGGCATTGAAATCAATCGCTTGCAGTCGGGTTTCTTTCTTAATTAGAGCAAATACGTTGTTGATCTCCTTGAGAGATTCGGGATGTCTGATTGCGCACCAGTGGACACCCCAATGGTTACGGGTCGACAGTTCACAAAATCTGAAGGAACCTTGATTGAAGATCCTACTATTTATCGAAGAATGGTTGGCTTGTTACAATACCTTCTCAATACTCGTCCTGACATCGCGTTTGCCGTAAATAAACTCAGTCAATTCTTGTCAGCTCCCACTGATGTTCATTTTCAAGCGGTCAAACGGATCTTTCGCTACCTTAAAGGTACACATCACATGGGTCTTTAGCTTCAACCTTGCAAAAACTTTCTGTTGACAACGTATACTGATGCCGATTGGGCCACAAGTCCTGATGATCGCAAGTCTTCAGCAGGGTTCTGTGTTTTTCTTGACAACTCCTTGGTGTCTTGGTCGTCCCGAAAGCAACATGTTGTCTCTCGTTCGAGTACCGAGTCGGAATATCGAGCATTGGCTGATGGTGTTGTAGAAATTAGATGGATTGCTTCTCTATTCTTTGAATTGGGTGTATCTCTCAAGCAGCCTTGTGTGGTCAAGTGTGACAACCTGAGTGCTCGTGCTTTAGCTTCCAATCCCGTGCAACATTCACGAAGCAAGCATATTGAAATTGATATCCACTTTGTACGAGATTTGGTCTTGTCTGGTTTTATGGATGTACAGCACGTTCCTTCTTCTTAGCAAGTTGCTGATTGTCTCACCAAAGCTCTCTCCTTGCCTCAGTTTGAATTTTTTGGTCCAAACTCGGGCTGTTGGTAACACCCTCTCGTTTGAGGGTAATGTTAAGACAAGAGTGTAATTATGATTAGTCTGTAATCATATAGCTGTGTTTGTAATTAGTCATAGTGTCTTCCATAGCTAGCACTAGCTGTATAGTGTGTACGTGTAAGGCTATGATTGCTCATTCTCTCTCATTGTAACAATATGCCGTTAGGGTCCTTGTTATATATTTCAGGGACTGTGCTGTACACATTCATTCATTGGAATATACTCTTTCATAAACCCTATTTTCTCAGCTTTCTTTGTGTATGGGCTATTGCCTATGTTAATACACCAAAGAAAGCATCAATCGAATATAAAACATCTAATATATGTGAATTAGTCAATTTTTTATTATCTAACGAGTTAGTTTCATGTTGATTAAAGAGAGAAACTTCGAATACTAGTGATAAGCTATGAAGCATGGATACTTTCACGAACACGGGACATGACACGGACACGGACACACCGACACGTTAAATTCCTAACTTACATGACACGACACGTCATATATTTTTATATATAAATAATTAAAAATTCATAAATTTTGATGAAAACTTTAAAATTATAATATCTATTCATAATTTATGTCATATCTGTCATATTTTTTATTGTTTGTCGTGTCAAAATCACAAAAATTTGATTTTATATTTTGAAATTTATGAATATGTGTCGTGTGGGTGTCGTACGGGTGTCGGACACAGACACGTGTCTGACACAGCGACACGCCCTCAAAATGAAGTGTCCATGCTTCATAGGTGATAAGCCTTGAAATGTCTTAATAATCACCTCAGCAAATTAGGTCAAAATTCACTAGATATCTCTCTATGTAACCTTAATCACCTCATATCTCCATAATTACTTATACACACTTATCCTTATCAGATTTTCATAGAAATTTTACCCAAATTTCATGTATAAAAGTTCACATATTTTCTCTTTCAATACACTAGTTATTATTTGGTTAAAATTTTATTTTGGTCCTAAATGTATGTCCTGATGTTCATTTTGGTCCATTATATTTCAAAATGTTCAAATTGGTCCTAAATATTTGCAAAATGTTATATTTTGGTCCCAACAATTGAATATGGCTTGTTTCAAGTTCAAACATGATAAGTTTAGAGCTACGTATTGTTCTCAAAGAGTACTTTCTCTATCCAGTTGGAGCCGTTGGTAAACAAAGTCAAATCGGTCCTAAAAGTAGACTTCTCGTTTCATGGTCAAACAAACAAAGTTGATCATATCTCTTTCGTTTCAAATTCGAATGGGACAAATTCAGAGTTACGAGTTCTTCTTAAGAAGTCCTTTGAACTTGAAATGAGAGACGAGAGAAATATGATAAAATTCAATAGTTTGGAACTAAAATTAAACATTTTACCAACATTTAGGATCAAAATGAATCATTTTGCTAACATTTATGATCAATTTCAACATTTTGAAACATAATGGATCAAAATGAATATTAAGTCATACATTTAGGACCAAAATGACCCTTTGACCTTATTATTTTTATCCAAATCTTTGACTAATTTAATTGTTGAAATCTATGCGGAACTTCTGCTCTCATGGTGATCCTAGTCCTTTATAATTTTACAAGTACTTAATTAAGAGTCCTCTTGATTCAAGATTTATGAAGAAATGAAATATATTCTTATATAAGGAATTAAAACAGAGTTTTACTATAATATAAAAGTACCGACTTATTTATTATTTTTGATAATAGAGTACCGATCTTATTGTCTGAACTCTGAAGGTAGTAGGAAAAAAGGGAAGAAAGAGGCACGGTACCTACAACCTAGGACTAGGAGAGAATCATTCCATGACATATTTTAATGAAAGCAAAAGAGAAAAAAAATTTCAGTAATGTGAAAATCAATTAATAACTTAAAACACAAAAAGAAACAAAAAGTACACAAAAGAATATACCTCATGGTTCAATTTCCGTCACTGAATCAATCTCTAGTCTGATCACTACAAATATTTTTCGTAAGGTTGATATTAGCTTTCACCAACATATTTATCCATTTCCAATAGAAATATATATATATATATATATTTAATTTCTCCCTCAAAACTAAGTTGTACTTGTATATTCACTGTACATATATACATACATGCATGCATGGCCACCGTTCATTCCATTAATATATATATATATATATATAACATTAAACGATCGATGTGTGTATATATATATATGGTCACTTATTAGCAGGGCTGAACAGAGAAATTTAAAAAGAAGAAGAAGCTAGAAGCTAGAAGAAAGAAAGAAAGAAACTTTAGGGTACAATACATATATATATAATAAACAAGAAGGGCCTTTGAATTTCATATATATATATATAGCTTGAAGCTGTTAATGGATCGTGGGGATTAAAGAGATAGAGAGAAAAGAATGATGTTCAAATAAGAAGGAAGAAGAAGTTGCAGATCAATTGAAGAGAGATATGAATGTTGTTATTGCTTTTGCTTCTCTTCATCTCTATTGATTCGGTCGATCGGTGCACACTATTCTTCACTTCACTACTACTAGAAGGTAATTTTATTACTCCAGTGTTATATATATCTATATCTATATCTTATATTATATGGCTCTACCTTTTTATGGTTGGTCAAAATTATTGAATTAAAAAATTAAAAAAGAAAAAAAAATCAACCACTTTCATCTAACTCACGTTCTCTCGAGTCTCACCCCATACAAGTTACTTTTGATTTTCATTAATATTTTAAGCTCCATAAAAAAGGATAAATTACACTTTGGTACCTTATAGTTTGGTCATANCTCCACCCCTTTCTGGTCGTCCATGTTTAAAACTATAGTCTATGAAATTAAAAATAAGAGAAAATTTACTATTTGGTCTCTCTTTCTTTACTAAGTTAACAATTTAGTCCCTTATTTATTTTACATACATATTTGCGTGCCCGTTAGGGCACGCAAAGCCCCTAGTATATATATATGTGTGCTTCCCCCACCTTATCTTATGTGTTTATCAATTTATAATGGTATATTAGTTAATAGCCACAAAATAATTAGAAGCGTTATTCCATCCAACCCCTTCCAAAAAGAAGCCAAAACATGCAAAATTATGTATAAATTAAATAAATAACCATTTATAATGGCTTGAGTAGTAATGTGGGTTTGGAGTTTAAATGGTTATTTATATTGAGGGGTTTTCTTAATATATTTTTTTTTGGTAGGAGGGGTTTTCTTAATATTGTTGGGGATTATTCATGGCGTGTTATATATATATATATATACTACATATATGCACACACATTGTTTAAATATTGACATTTATTTCAAAATACTTTAATTATAAATATTTTAAATTTGAAAAACAAAATTATGATTTTTTTAAAAAAAAATTAAAATCTAACCCAATATATATATATATATATATATTCTCTTTTAGTTTATTTCTCTTTGATTTTTCTTTGTCAATCATTATCTAAGAAGAGATGTTTAATTTTATGCCAAATATAATATAGGGTAAATTACATTTTGGTACCCTGTGATTTGACCATATTTCACTTTGGTACCCTGTGCTATTCTCCATTAATACTTTGGTATCCTTTGGAGCTATTTTGTAATTTTAACCATAACAAAGTTTGCAAAAATTACATATTGACCCCAAAAAAATTTCAAAAATTACAAATAGGTCCCTGAATACATATTATCTAGGGACTAAAATGAAAACTATAAAAATTTTGGGGTCAATATGTAATTTTTGAAAAATTTGTTATGGTTAAAATTACAAAATAGCTCCAAAGGGTATCAAAGTGTTTATGGAAAATACCACAGGGTACCAAAATGTCAGGTTTCAAACCATAGGGTACCAAAATGAAATACGGTCAAATTAAACCACAAGGTACCAAAGTTTAATTTACCCTATAATATATATATATATATATATTATATGAATTTTTAAAATTTTAATCTATAAATTTTTAAGTTTTAAAAACTAAATAAAGTTATAAATTATATATAGACATATATTCTTTATTTTTTTTTATTTACTAAGACAAGGACCCTATAAAAGGGTCAACCTCGCTCCAATAAGTCAAAACTTTCAAAATAATCCACTAAACACTAATATAATGGATGTCATTTTCGGATGTCTATAGTTTGGCTTACGTTGTTTGTCTCTACCTCATGCAATAATTGAGACATGGTATTTCCCTTACTTTTTCTCCATTCTACAACACTTTTTTTTTTTGGTAATTAGAGATACATCACAAATTAAAGATACATATTGGTTACTATAAAATTAAAAAATTATAATATTTGTTACTATAAAATTATTTCTTATAATTTTTGAAATAGGTCAAAATCTCAAATTGGTCTCAAATGTTGAATTTATTTCATATTGGTCATATATGTTTTCGAAATTTCTAAAATTAGTCCCAAACTACAGAGTGAGATAGCTCATATGTCTCCCATTTCAAGTTCTAATACAATAAATACAAGAGCTACACTTTTAATATGTACTTTCTTTATCCAGTCGAGGTCGTCAATAAACGAGGTTAAATCGAATCTTGAAAGTGGGTTACTCATTTCACAGTCAAGCAAGCAAAGTTGATCATATCTTTTTTGTTTCAAGTTTGAATGCTACGAGTTCAAACCTATGTGTTAAATCTTGAAGAGTTTTTTCTCTACCCAGTTGAAACTATTAACAAATGAGGTCAAATTATGTCCAGAAACTATTAACAAATGTGATTTGAGCTCATTTGTTGATGATCCCAACTAGACTGAAAAAAAAGTTTTCAAGAGTTAATACATAATTTGAAATAGTCACATTCAAAAGTTAAAAGAGAGAGATATGACCAGTTTTGTTTGTTTGATCATGAAACGAGCGACCCAATTTTAGAACTTGGTTTGACCTCTTTTGTTGACTTCTTAACTTTAAACTTGTTGCATTTAAACTTGAAATGAAAAAAGATATGACCATATTCAGTAATTTGGGACCAATTTGAGAAATTATGAAAACATGTAGACCAATTTGAAACAAATGACACATTTATTATTTATGACCCATTTGAAATCTACCCCATACGTTTAGGACCAATTTGAGGCTTTGACCTATAAAATTTTACTTTAAATTTATTGTTTTAAATTGAAACCAACTAATTAAACTAAGATATATATATATATATACATATACATATATTCTTAAATATGGCGATGCTTCTTAAGATGTGTATTATTTTTCTCCTAACATGAACAACAGAACGAGCCATAGTATTAGATTAAAGCATGATTCATAATTTGGCAAAATTTCAACAACATATGCCTATTAGGTCTAAAATGTGGCATCATGTTCTATAATAATATTCCATGGAAAAGGATTGATGAATAATGTAATAATGTAATATACAGCATGCTAACAAAACAAAGTATAAACGGCATTTTGATATTCACAAAAAAAAAAAACTAAGTTGAGTTTAATCAGCTAACTAAAACACCATTAATTAAACATCTTTTGGATAGAAACAAACAAGGCAGGCCATTGCTACATATTTCAAACTCTGCCGGCAAAATGTGTGTCTGCTAGTTAATTCCATTTTTTTTTCTTTTTTAGGCCATTTTTTTTTTTTTTGCTTTTATAGAGCTAAAGCTCTGAAAATTTTTATTTTGAGTAGTTATACTGTTTCAGGATTTGTATTATTATTTTAAAGTAAGTTTTAAATAATTTTTTAATGACCATACACATATATTGTATTACAATCAAACAGTCAAGAACCAATATTGTTAGGAGTTTGAACTTCTCATATATTGTTTTCTTCTTTTGTAAAGCAATCAAGAGTTTCACTTACGTCTCATCTAGTTCCTTACCCTTTTTCGTTTGTCATGGATGAGAAATCATATTTAATTAGAGTTTCAACTAATTAATATATTTCATTATGAATCACAAAGTTGTCTTTACCATGAATAATTATTCTCTCTTAGTGCAAAAAAAAATCATCATCTTTTAGGGGAGATAAATTGATTCCATGAAGATTAAACATTTAAATTAGTCCCTGGAAAAATATACGAGTTAACTCCATCTCTAAATTTCTATTTTAAACTCTTTAATTTTTAAAAGTCGTGGAAATAATATATTTTAAGGGTGCGTTTAGATTGGCAATAAGATAAAGGATGGGTTAAATATAGTAAATGAGAGATATAGGAACTATATGATAAAAAAGCAGCATAATAAATAGTGTTTGGGAAATTGAAAGATATAGGTAAAATTGGGATGCGAATTTGTTGCCCATGCAAATTAGATCTTTGAAAATAAAGTTTAGAAAAATAAGTTGTATTGCTTCTACAACTTTTATATATTGAAGTGTGCAATCCAAATTTTCATAGATTGAGTTGTCAACTCGTGTAATATCTTTGAGGGATCACATTGTATATCTTTACTCTTCCATGATAATATAGTAGTTCACTTTGCCAATTCTCTAAAAATTTCCAATATTTAATCTGTGGCCGGCCTCACATTCATTGTGTTAATTTTCTACATATATACTTTTGTCTAGCTATACTCTTAACCTCAGTATCACAAATTGCTAAGCATCTTGCTTGCTTGTTTTTCTTCTTCTCCATCTTCTTACACTTCCATTGATTCATTCATTCATTCATGCAATCATCACAATCTCAAGCCATGTTCCTCACTCAGAGAAACCCACCACTCATATTCCTCCTCTTTCTATCTCTATCCATTCCATCTTTTGTTTCCTCATCTTCTTCAATCTCAGACTTCACCTCTTGCTTGACCTTCCACAACATGAAAAACTTCACCAACTTTATCAATGACCAATCCTCTTCTCACAATGAATTCTTCACTATCCTGGACTTCTCCATCCAAAATCTTCGCTTTGCACAACCCAACACTCCAAAGCCAATAGCCATTGTTCTTCCAGAGAGCTTGGATGAATTGAAGAGCAGTGTGTTATGCAGTAGAGAAAGCCAAATAGAGATCAGAGTGAGATGTGGAGGACACAGCTATGAAGGGACTTCCTCAGTGGCCAATGATGGAGCTCCATTTGTCATCATTGACCTCATGAACTTGAACCAAGTTTGGGTGGACATGGAGGCTGAGATGGCATGGGTGGAAGGTGGGGCCACTCTGGGAGAGACCTACTATGCAATCTCCCGGGCCAGCCCGGTCCATGGGTTTTCAGCCGGGTCGTGTCCTACCGTGGGAGTGGGCGGGCATATCGGGGGAGGCGGGTTTGGGCTTATGTCAAGAAAATATGGGCTTGCAGCAGATAATGTGGTGGATGCTCTTCTTGTGGATGCAAATGGGAATTTATTGAACAGAGAAGAAATGGGGGAGGATGTGTTTTGGGCTATTAGGGGTGGTGGGGGTGGTATTTGGGGGATAGTGTATGCATGGAAGATTAAATTGCTTAAAGTGCCAAACATTGTGACTAGTTTCACAGTCTCTAGAGAAGGCACAAAAAGTCATGTTTTGAAGCTTGTGGAAAAATGGCAACATGTAGCACCAAATTTGGAAGATGACTATTATGTGTCTTGTTTTGTTGGTGCTGGCTTGCCTGAAGCTAAAAAATCTATAGGAATATCAGCAACTTTTAAAGGGTTTTATCTGGGTCCTAAGGAAAAGGCCAAATCTGTGATAAACAAGGCTTTTCCTGAACTGGGTATTGAGGAAGAAGATTGCAAAGAAATGAGCTGGATTGAGTCTATAATCTTCTTCTCTGGCCTAAATGAAGGAGCCTCAATGTCAGATTTGAAGAACAGGTATCTAGAGGACAAGGAATATTTCAAGGCCAAATCAGATTATGTGAGAACCCCTATTCCTCTTGTGGGATTAGAAACTGCTTTTAAAGTCCTAGAGAAGGAGCCTAAAGGGTATGTTATTTTGGACCCTTATGGTGGGATGATGCATGAAATAAGCAATGACTCCATAGCTTTTCCTCACAGAAAAGGAAACCTCTTCACAATTCAGTATTTGATATATTGGAAAGAAGCAGATAATGAAAGAAACAGTGAGTATATTGAGTGGATCAGAGAGTTATACGATTCTATGAGTCCCTTTGTTTCATGGGGTCCTAGGGCTGCATATATTAATTACATGGATTTTGACCTTGGAGTGATGCAACCCATAAGTACAAAGAATGCAGAGGAACAAGCAAAAGCTTGGGGTGAAAGGTACTTCTTGAGTAACTATGAAAGATTGGTTAAGGCCAAGACTCTGATTGATCCCACCAATGTTTTCAACAATCAACAAGGGATTCCTCCCATGTCTTCTTTTTCCATTAGTTCAGTGTGATGCTAGATTTATTAGAAGGGTTTTTATCATTTATGATGTTGGAATGAAGTAAAGATATACAAGTGCCTCAAGTTTGATATTTTTCTGTGAATGTAATGTACTAGATTGTAATTATATTGGCAAGGTAGTTTAAACTACAAGAAATTTCTTTCATAGAAGATATCTATCTTACTTTTTCCATGTATATTGGGGAAAAGTGCTATATATAGTATTGTTGAGATGAACTAAAGGTAGTACTTCAATGTTTCCTACCAAACAAAACAAAAAAGTTGAATATTGAGGGAGCAAAATTAGAAATATTAAGTAGGAAAAAAAAGTACAAGTCTGCTGTCTAAGCAACTTTTTTAGAGGAGCCTCTATTAATTTTCCTTGGCTGTGCTTTTATTTTACATTTTGAGTGAAAACTCTTATTTTATCAGCTTTATCACAAAATTTATATGTACACTGCAAAGTATTATGAAAAACACTTTCTTCTTAACTTTTAGATTAAACAAATTAGAAATTTAAATGTTAAGCCTTGTAAGGTTGTAATCACAATTTTAACCATACAACACATTATTTAATTTGAGAATTTAGAAAAGCAGTACTTAAGTTTGGCTTTGTTCATGGACAGTAAGCAATTTGCCCTTGCTTTTACCCTTACAACATTGAGAAAGCAAATGGCATCACATAATCTGTACTTAAATTCCTAGACCTTTTCCCTGTTTCATATGGGATTAAATTTAGATGCTATCGCTAGATCTAGAGTATTTGTTTGGGTTCTCTGTTTTTTTTTTTTTTTTTTT